>JAQIXQ010002381.1:0-10813 GCA_034700485.1 Pseudosinella alba | reverse complement strand
TTACTCTCCACCTCGTCCATAATGACCACCAACTCATTGGTGGGAATCCCACGGTGGTTGCCCTCCTTTGATAGATAAATACTCCTTCATCAAGCCCATCTTGCTGCAGATGTTGCAAGATGTGTAATAGAATCCACTCATGACCCCCATGTAAAAAGCCACCATGAAGCCAACGTCCTTCCAAGACGACCCTGTGGACTCTTGACTTGTGCTTTTGAACAGGTCGTGGAATAAGTTTGTAGAATAGTAGCTTACGGTCCCCAGGATGCAGATGGCAACATTCGGCCAAAATACGGAATTAATGAGTTGGGCTAACCCTTTTAGAATTGTGTACCGCTCCTTCACTAGATGCCAGGCCAGCTTCCCATCAAATGCTTCCATATCCTCATGAACTGAACCTAACATATTTGTAAATGAGCAAACTTTTGTCCACAAAGTTAGCGCAACCATCAGAAGTAGTATGTCGCTGAAGGGCTCTGTAAATCGGCGATACAGGGAACCAGCCAGACCCACAAAAATCATCACGGCTTCCATCCAACTTCCCTCAAGCCATTCAGCCTGGGACAGAAAATTCAGAAAAAATATGGGATAGATCTCATTCTTCAGCTTAGCGTGGGACAGTGCCGACCAGCCCAAATCCTGGAATCCTGCTTCAGCGTAGACATTTGCCAAGGCACCCATCACTGCTACGCAGTGGATTAGGATGATAACCCCATTCCAAATGTACTTCCTCTTTGCCGGATAACTTTTCAAGATGGGTTCAATCGGAGGAAGTTGACAATTCACAATTTTGACGATCTCGTTCTGATTCGTCCACAGAACCTTGAGGAGGGCCAACTTGGTTAAGATGATGAAGGTCATGCTGAATATTCGGAAGTAGACTGCGGGATTTTGTTTTAGTGCTAGCGACCTAACTGCGCTAAGAATCCCATCATCCACCTCCCGTAATACCCAAAGAAATAGCAGGGTGGTTAGGAGGATGCATAGTCCTCTCTGGAACCAGAATGTTCTCGCATGATATATCTTCTGTGATAATTCCGGCTTCTGCTTTCCCTTTGGAGTTGGGATTTGGACAAGCCGGAAAGGACAGAGGCAGAGGTAGTAGCCGAAGTCCGTGGAAACCTTTAGGAATATGCTGGAATCCATATTTCCTATTCTTACCTATACAAATGGAGTTACAACTTTCAGTTAGCACTGGGAGTGCAGTTCGGTTAACAGTGTCGTAAGGTTGGTGACTACTCCCAAAGAGTAAAATTTGATAAAACTTTATTTCTTGGGCGTAGGATGATCCAACTGAATGCAGTGTTGGATGGGGCAGGACAAGCAAGGAGTATGAATTAGATTAAATAATTTTCCAATTTTGTCAATGAGTTTGCTATCTGGCTGGCTGTAACATCAGAATGACCTTGTTCGCTGGCCATACCAATAGGCCATAATGAACACCCCAGTTATAATCTATTCCATAACAAGTCCCAAAATAGCAGCAATCAGTCCACCCATAAGTAATGAAAATATGACAAGAATATTCCCATCCAATGACGCACTAACTGGGGATCCTTCATCTGGATTATCAGAACTTGTCACATTGTTCTTGGTTGTCCTTGTCATAGAAATCCCCTCTAGAATATTCATCCATCTCCCCAAAATTCCCGACTCTTTACATGCTACTAGTCGGATCATAAATGAGAGAGGAATTAACTTTACAAAATAGAATTCAAACCCCGGCTGAAAATACAATTCCTTTCCCAAACTTGCCCTGATTCCCAAATATTTTGTGTAGCTGTGAGCTAGTTTTGACGGAACGATCAATGCCGTTTTGTTACATTGCTTCAGGAAGTTAACCAGTTGCTCTTGCTCGACTTCCAGGTAAAGCGATTCAAGTATGTCATACATGTTGACATTGACCGAATTTGGTGAGCCCCACGTTGGATATTTTAATTTGAACCTTGCCAATGTATCAGCAAGAATATTCCCTGGATACAAGTCCGAATGATTGCCGACCATTTCATTTATCTTCAACTCTTCCCCGCTTTGGTAATAATGGCCGATATCATAAGTTGCTGCCCGGAAAACTTTTGAAGTAACCATGTGATTATCTGACAATTGCGTGTGCTTATTTTTTAGAATATGAAAGTTCACTGAACCATTTTGATTGAGCAAGTTGTCCGTTATCACCCATATGTTGACATATGCGGAGGCAGAATAGATGTGGAAATTGTCCTGGTCCAACTGTTTGATTTTTTCATAGTGAAGGGGCTTCCGTGGTGCGACCACATTGTAAACATTGGTGTTTTTGTATCCATTGCTAAGGATGATACCTGCCAAGAGAAATGCTCCAAGTAGAACTCGAATTGTGCTACCTCCCCGAAACGTATTTGAGGGGAATGGATTCCCCTGTTCCAAAAGAACTTTTGCAAGGTAGACTACCTTGCGGAATATATGCGCGTATTTGAACGATTTCTCATGTAGTTCCCAACCAACCACGGTTGCTATTAGAGAGATGAGCAGGAAGCCCCAGACATAGGGGTCGTAGGCATTTAAAAGCTCTCCAAAAGCAAACCCTGACGTGCCCCTGTATCCACAACTGACAAATGTATGCCATATGTGTGGAGAAACAAAATCTTGGAAATTGTGCTCATCCATGGGAAAGTTATCATACATCAGTCTTCTGCTTTTCTCTGGAATTGGTGGGGGAAACAGCTCAATCTCCACCTGGCAATTCCAGGGCTTGGAATGAGCAACAAATTTGAAGTAGTCTATGTTGGCACAAAGAAACGGAAGGTCGTAGTTTGTTTCATTGTAGATCAAGCAGAAGGAAATAATCTCATCGGGGCTTTTCCCTTTCGTCTCAAACATCCATCGAAATGAGGTGGCCAAGGGATGAAATCTATTCTGGAACAAGGCAGGCATCAACTTCCGGATGATTACAGGATTCCATGTGTGAATGTCTACTCCCATGAAATTGGAAAGGATTATAACGCAGTTGCCAGTATTTTCCAGCACTTCAAAGTCATCCAAGTGAATTGGATGTGTGGAGGAACCCCTCAAAGGGAATAGACATTCGAGATGGAATTCAAAACTGGATGAGTTGACGGAGTAAATATTGTAAATTGGGCATTGTTATCAAACACTTTTGCTTCCGGATCTCCGGAGACGATTTTGATTGTGAATTGAACAACACACAAATAATAAATATAGTAATAATATTTGGAAAACATCGAATGGGATGGAACAAATAACGCCATATTAAACTTTAAATTTTATTCTTACTCTAATTTAGGAAGTGCTAAGAGTTTGCTTGCTACCAGTAATTGCACTGGCCAGGAGCAAAATGTCACCTTTTGTAACTCCACACCCAATATTATACTGTTCATGATAATAATAGCATGGTCGTCACTAAGCCTCACTTGACATCTTGACGTTGAAGTTTTGAAAGTGGTTTCAATTTCAATGTGACTTTAAAGTATATAACGTCACATTCCAAACTTACACCCGCCAAAGGAACTACTCAAGATAATAAATGTGAAATGATTATATTGTGAATTTGAGAAGTCACCCGCATATCAACAGTGTAACTCCGTACTTTTCACTTAACAGCAATGATAGATATTATTATGCAGCATAACAAACCACTTCAGAAAAGTCATGCTCAATTGTCATATCACAATCATGAGATTTGTGTTTTCCACCATGCGTTTGTAAGGGCATAAGGGAAGGTATATCTTTTTTTTTAGAAAGTCGGTTATTTTTATTGAAAAAATAAGCTCTATACCGCTCGAATAAGTCCCATGTAACCTTGGAAAAGAACCATGTTTGTGAATTATAGTTATACTTTATAAGCTTTCAAGCTTTTTAACATGCTCACGACTTTAATGATAAGCGCTTGATTTGTCCTTTGCCGCATATTATACGTAAGAGTGGAATTATGCTTTCTAAGAGCTTTAAGTTCGTATTTGCTAAAGTTACTTACTGACAACGGTTACATGAATTGAATTCCACTTATGATTTCTATTCTCCAAAAATATTAAATAAAACAAATACTCCTTTCTCTTCCTGCACATAATTCTTCACAATAGACACGAGAAGATAAGTGCCTGCTGTTGCTGTTGTAGCATTAAACTAAAAAGAACACTTTAAATTTAAGAATTTTTTTTTGTAAAAATTTTAATTGTACGTCATATTTGATAACAAGATATATAAAATAGTGATGCAAATGTAATTCTTCTGTCACAAATACTTAGCATTGGAACAATTAACGATTTGGATGAGGATGAATCAGAAACAAAAGCAAGAGTTTTCTTGTAGCTTAATTGTCACATAATTTTACTATTATTTTCTGTGGTTTAAGGAAGGTGGTAAATTGACAGGTATCCTTATTGGTTTAGTCAGTTTTGTTAAACCAACGTTCTACTTTATTATCTAATCTCCGATATTGACCAACCAATATATAAGTTGTTTCTTCTACCATTTGATTTTGAGAAACTTAATTATTATATCCCGGTTAGCAGCATATATTAGCAAGCCAAGGGATTAAACATACCTATCTCTGACATAATGATTACATTTGCCCAAGTTGTGCATATGGTAATCATCGGTATTCCATTTCTGATTGTCCCGTCATACTCCAGCTCCTCCGTAACCCCAACCTTGGAAGCGAGCCCCCCTTCTGAAAAAACAATCCAGTTCAACACAATCTTCAATCACGAATGGCTCACTAATCAAACGGAGGGACTATTTGAGCTTTGGGAAGGGACACCAGATAAAATAGCCAATTTGGCACAGTTTCTCCACACCTCATTCTCCACGAATCACTGTCTGATTTTCATCACCAACTTTCTCGGCGTGGACATTTCACTGGACACGGGAACCAAACCGATCATCCTTCTCAGGCCCGTGCCAGCTGCGTTATGGATAGGGAATTCGGAAATTGACCGTCTAGAGCTCACGTGGATACTACAACTCGGAAACACTTCCGGAACAATTCCATTTTCTCTGTGTGGGTACTCAAATAAGGAAGATGACTTGGAGATAATTCGTAACGGATTCCACTTAAGTTGCATTGGGATAGGCTATCAAAAATACATGAGGAGTAGCAAGCTCTGGAACTGTCAGATAAATGTTGACATCTACCCACCCAACTCAAATGCGTTGGGCGGTAATCAATATGTCATACCCCAACAATATAATATTCACGAAAGCCTTGGATTCCCATCGCAAAACTCGAACCCGTCCCCAAGATGGACAATATTTCATCAAAGCCTCAGTCAATATCCTGGGATCTGGAACCACCCCGACTTTTCCTTGAGCTCCACCACAACTTATTTGTTATATATTGTTTCGGCCGACTTCATACAAACCAATGGAAATGGGGAATTTAGCCCATTGTTAGTCACTTGGATCCTATCCAGCTTTCCGAAAATTGGAGACCACGTGGAGAAGGACATGAGCCCGCTGCATGGTTGGCACTATTTCCTTTTGGAAACTACATCAATTCAGGATGATAATTGCTCTCTAATTGAAAACGAATTTTCCGCGTTGGTGCATCGCTTGCATCTGATTCAAATTTGCTTGGAATGCCAAAATTGGAACATCCAGTTTCAAATTCAGTCCATTGAATCCCCCGTTGATGGCATTTGGAAAGCGGTGGAATACGTTGAAACTCATGAGCAGCGAGTTCACTGGGAGCTCCGTGAATGGCGGAAAATGTTCAACGGCCACGGCAATCAATCCAATAGTTTACATTGGTTCCTCTGTACATTGGACAATCCATCCAGAGCCTCACTGTCAATTATGGATGAGTCAAATCAGGAAAGCATTTCTGCATTCATTTCCGCAACAGTATGTCGCTCCATTCTCAAAAACTTTACCTTTAGCTTTGATTTCAAGAAAAGGGAATGTGTACAAGGGACATTGAGGACAGTCCAGAGACGGATCAGTTACTTTGGCTACCATTACCACCCAGGTTTGAACTCGGACACTGTATACAGCGCCAGTCCATTGGAGTACAATTTATTCGTTAGGAACATGTTTGGAGCTCTCCGATTTATCAGTTGTGGTCGTAGGGATGATCAAACCTTGTCATTCCAAGATTTGCTAAGCGCGTACGATGCAAGCACATGGATTTGTATTCTTATCCTTGTTGGAATTTTTGCTGTAATTGTGCAACCTCTAGCTAGAATCCGTAGTAGCTGGGAGTCCATGGTCACAAATCTACTGTCTGTCATCAAGTTGTTATTAGAGCAAAGTAACCCATTTCCCAAACGAATTCTGATGGAATATATCCATTTGCGTGTCACAATTGGGGTACTTCTGCTAATGAGTACAATCCTTAGCAATGGATATAAGAACACGAATGTATATAATCTGATTACTGAGAGGGCGCCGTTACTCTATAATACGATTCAAGAGTTGCTAGATGATCGGATTTCCTTATACATCGGGACAACTAAAACCGACGTTACCGATAGCGAGAATGCTTACTTTGTTGACGACATGTTTGAGAGAACCCTGCATTCGAAAGTATCCGAGAACAACATTTCGCTCAGAGTGTGGACAGCTGTGGATGTCCATCAATCAAACGACTTTTACTACACTAGTAATGTGCAGTTGGGATTGTATAAGTTGATGATTGCAAATACCAAGCTGATTCCGTTGGGAACAATTTCGCAAATTCTTACCACCCTGATTAACACGAATTGGAATGGTGCTGGCAGCACAACGGAAGAACACAAAACGAGGGCATATTTGGAACTAGAGAAGAAGGAAATGTTTCATCGACTTTCGGAATGTAACCAGACAGCCCTGATTGTTCCGGCGCAGGTGGGTCAACGTTACGCAAATGAATTGAGAGCGGGTGGAAAGCCATCCAATGTTGGGGACGAGATCTACTTTCAATCCAGCATTGCCTTCCGACTCACTGGATTTGTCCCTGCCTATATCAAGAGGAGAATGGGGGGAATGAAACAGTCGGGGATCGTAAAAAGGTGGAATGCCTTATTTTGGGCAATAATTGATGAGGGGGGTCAAGGGAATGTGGAGCCACAGCCGGTCTCCTTCCATGGAAATGTTGTGGTTGTTTTTGTCATTGTTGGGTTTGGGCTTGCATTGTCTTTGGTAGGGTTCTTGTTTGAATTAGGGATGTATTACTTGTTTTATGCGGCATGTTCCCCATCAGTAGAAACTTTAGATAGTGCCTAACAATAGTAGCAATTTACCCAGTTCATTGCCAATTTTATATAGGTTACCTATCTCAAAGTTATACATGTTGCTATTATATAATCCTGTACTGCACTACAGTAATATTCCAACTTATACAATTTAGCTGACATGAAAACTGAAACCTTCAGTGTACAATATTATTACATTGCATCAAACTCTTGCATCAGTCTCACAAAACCAGGTAATGTTGCTCAGAACTGATAATATAACAATTTTAGATTGAATTACATAAGGTAAGTTATATAAATCTAATCTAAAATTGACACAGCAGATTTGTGTTTCATAGATCTTCCTCCGATTATGCCAATAAACCGCAACGAAAACCATATATAAAATCCATTCCAAAATAAATCCCAACATGGCCACGGTCAGCCCACCAGCAAGCAAAGTAAAAATCACGAGGATGTTCCCATTCAAAGAAGCACTGACTGGCCCTCCCTCACTAGGATTTTTAGCTGTCCCATAGCCTTGACTTGTTTTCGCCATTGTGATGCTTTTCAATATATCCGTCCATCTCTTCACAATTCCAGACTCCTTAATCCCTCCCAATCGTACTATAATTTCTACTGGGATTAAATGGGCGAAATATATATGAAACCCAGGTTGGAAATACAATTCCTTCCCCACGCTCCCCCTACTTCCCAAATGTTCTATGTAGTTGTGAATAAGTTTCGACTGGACAACTAGGGCGGTTTTGTTGCATTCCCCAAGGGATTTCAGCAGCTTCTCCTGCTCAACTTCCAAATACAGATTAGGGAGTAAATCATACTTAACCTCTTCCAATGAACTTAGTGACCCCAGTAAATTCAGAAAATTTGGATATTTATTCTTGAACCTTGCCAACGTCTCTGTAAGAACATCTCCCGGGTAAAGTCCGGAATTATTGAACACCATTTCATTTATCCGTACCTCCTCCTCACTTCCATAGTATCTCCCATCTTCATGGATAGCAGTATGATAGAGCTGGGAAATGGCGTCATGATCGGTCAAGTCCATTGTGTGTTTGCCTTTAAGAAATTGTTCATTAGTTGTACTACTTATGTTGGGCAACTCGTCTGCAAACCACATGCTGACAGATTTGGTACCCGAATATATTTTGAAGTTGTCTTCCACCAACTGCCAAATTTTATCATAGATAAGAGGCTCCCTTGGGGAGACCATGTTGTAAACGTTGCTATTTTTGTATCCATTGCTAAGAATTATTCCCACCAAGAGAAATGATCCCAGGAGAACTCGAATTGCGGCATTGTCCCGGAAGGTATTGGAGGGGAAAGGGTCCCCCTGCTCCAGAATGATTTTAGCTAGGGACATGACTTTACAGAAAATGCTTCTGTATTTTGCAGATTTCTCCAGAATTTTCCAAGTTGCCACAGTTGCACCAATAAAGATCAAGAGGAAATTCCAAATCCAAGAATCATAAACATTTACAAGCTCCCCAAATGAAAAACCGGACTTACCCCTGTCCCCGCAACTGACGAAGCGAAAAGCATCCATATTATTGGGGATGTAGAGAGGCAGATAAAGTTGATTGCTGCCTCCCATTCTAGTAGCTAGGATTCTCAGCGGTCGGATGTTCCCATTTTCTAATCCTGAGTCACTAACCGCGTCCTGGATTAACTGTCCATTCACGCATGTAAATGAGACAACATGAGTATCAACATGGTAGCTGTAGTTGCCCATGATGGATGTCAACAAATGGACCGTGATGTGGGCCAATATGTCATCGGTTTCTGGAAATGCAGCTGTCATTCTGTCAATCGGATATTTTCTTTCTACATGGTTACCACTCCATAAGTGATTGTTGCAGAGGTCGAAATGCTTTTTCAAAATCTCGGGGCCCAGAATCATCTCCCAATGGGATTTATCAGACATGTTTAACTCCGCGATCTCGTACAAATTTGACGATTTAATAATACGTTTGTAGATAACTCCTTCCGTAGAGGGCTGGTCAGTGAGGACACCTTTAAACTCGGATGAGCTCAACACCGTTACTAGGATAAAGCCAATGTTTTTTGTATATGACTCCTGATTAAAGTAGTTGTGCTCCGCGGCGTCACTGATCCACTTTCTTAAAAGCATCTGCCCATCTTCCGCCACTTTAGCAGAAATGAATTGGACCACAAAAATATGAATTACAGGAGTCCTGCTTGCCAAGGGTCTTTTAAAGTCGTGGATGGAATAATCACTAGTCTCCCTGTTAAAGTGCCATACACGGGGAGACAAAAATGTTCCAAGAGAGTTGTCATTCATTTCTGGAAAGCTACTACGCAACATTGATTTTGCAGACCCCGGTATCCACGGGGGAAACAATGCAATCTCCACCTGACAATTCCAGGGCTTTGAACGTGCGACAAATTTGAAGTAGTTGATACTGGAAAGGGAGCAGCGATGATATGGAAAGTTGCAATCATCATCAGGCTCGTCACTACTTTCGTTGAAAGCCAAGCAGGAGGAAATGAGTTGGTCCGGGCTCTTGCTTTTGGTGTCATACAACAATTGAAATGTGGATGCTAACTCAAACTTTCTATTGTGGAATAGGGCGGGTACTAACTTCCGGGTGATTACTGGTTGTCGTACGTGGATATCTACTCCAATGTAATTTGTAACCACCCTAACACAGTTACTCTTAGAATTTTCTGGAGTATCCAAAACATCCAAGTCAATTAGATGGGCGGGGAGTTTCCATGCGGAGAATAGGCTTTCCGAGAATGATTTCAGAATGGGGTGGTTTGAGGGGGTCAATATTGAAAAATGGGCGGAATTATCCTCGATTTCAAAACCATCGGGTTGCCCGACCCCAAATTTTTCGGCCAAGCCTCCTGGGGCGAAGAGGATTAGTAATATAGCAATACAAAAAATTGAATGAGGAAGTCGATAGCAATGTTTTCCGACGATTTGGTATGACATTTTGTAGTAGCGGCAGTAGCGCAATGCTATATTTTAGAATAACTTTAGTGGTGACAATTAGTCAATCAAGAAAGAAGCCGACGAGAAAATGCCGCAACTCCAAAGTGAGATGTCTACAGCTGAATGGGTCTCGTCCGAGTTTGGCTTTAGCGCTTCAATATGCTGACTGATATAATCATGATGGCCATTATGGGCTTTGCTCATGTCCAACTCACTAGGCTTGACAACAGTCGAAAGAAATTGCTAAATTATTAAGAAAATGGATGTGTTGTTATAAGGCATTATTCTCGAATTTAAATGTCAACGTTGACAGCGGAGGACTTGACAAAAAAGCGCTTGACAAACGTATAGCCCATATCATTTCCTTTAAAACAATAATATTCGAAATATTCATTGGATATCAATATTGCCGATAACTTGGATGACTTTATTTGTCGCATATTGCTGCTTCCTCTGTGTAACGTTTCATTTTAAGCGACTTCAACGAGGTCCTAACACTGGTATTATTCTCTGATCTTGAGTTGACTGATGGCGACTTTTGTCGGGAACCCTTGATCTTAAAAGGATTGAACCTAGATCGTTATACATGGTCACAAAATTATGACCGTTTTTTAAGAATGGGGAGCACCGTTGTTGCAAATGGCAACAAAACGTATTTGAATTTACTCATTTCGAAATCGACATTGAA
>JAQIXQ010002380.1:0-10814 GCA_034700485.1 Pseudosinella alba | reverse complement strand
TCGTGAATGCATATTTTTTTCTGTCTAGATTACACTACCGAAAAGAAAATCACCAGTGAATAGTGAATGTTACCTGAATGCTTTTGGGCATTAAATTTAATAATTCACTCGGTAGGTAGGCGAATCACTCCCACTACTCATGAATTGAAATTAATGAACGATAGCTAATACTGACAAAACGTTTAAATAAGTATTCCACAGATCAAAGTCAAATTAAATTCACAAAGAAATTTATGGTGGATGCCAACGATATATAATTGGAAAATACATATCCATTTAGTTTGTAAACTACTTCCAAATATATGTCTCGTTCTCTCAGTGAGGATGAAAAAAATTGACAAACGGAGAAGTTACGGCTCCAACCGAACACAAGCCACAAAAGTTCACAAATTTTTTGAACAAATCCGAACACACCCAGACACAAAGTTATGTTCGCCATCTCAGGAGTGTAGTCTCGTGCTCAAATATATCGCCAACACTTGATGTTGGAACAACAAATGCTTCCCTTCTCTAAATCTCCCTTCAGAATGACTACCACCTCTAACAACAACAATTCAATTAACTTAACTTTTCCCCTTCACTTCCCAGAGCAAAAATGAATCGCAGCTCTTAAACCAACCAAGTTACCTTAATGATACTGATACAACTTGGGCGACTATATGCTCCGAATTTGCTAACTTCCGGTTTAAATTCAAGGCTGATGGCAGATCATTCGCGCAAAGTAGTCTGAGTATAACTAAAAGCGCCTTAAGATAAATTAACGGCAGTGCGAATCATGCGTGAAGCTGGCATTGTTACCGGAAAATTATTCAAATGTTCAAACACGATTGACATTTTTTAAATCTTCTACGCTGCTCTTTTATACAAAATGACAAGCGTTTTTTTGGCTTTGGTTATATGGCTGGTAAGATCCTGACATTGTTTCCTTTATGTATAGATTCTGGATACTAATAGGTTTAACGGGTTATATATTGATGCTTTTTTGACAAAGAAGATAAGTCAACATATGCATTAAATTCACAGAATTCAAAAAATATTCTTAAAACCATTTGTACATATTATGGTAGCTCCTTTTGTATCGTTAAATTTATCCAACCCAATGCAGCATCCCGAAGGCAGCAGAAAGTGGTGTCTAATTCCAAGAGCTTTAGCTCAAGTTGGAATAGAAACATTTCCAAGAGGGGTATTTTTAGTAGGCGCTTATTTTCTAAATTAACATTTAAGCACTTGATAGGCCGTGTGTTACTTGAACTTGAAGTCCTGTAGACATGAAAGAAATGAAAAGCTCTGCTGGCTCAAACCGGATCTACTATATACATATCACTGCCTTAATTTTAACTATGCAACTCGTCATAATCTAACCCCTGAACACTTTATTGATTATGTCAATATATTGCAATATCAAGAATGATGGCGGAAGGACAACAAGGAACTCCCAACATGTCATTGTCAACCATCAATTCCCCTCCTTCCTACTTTCAAAAATCTTTTAAATATAACTCACTCAAACTCTACTGTGATTACGGATCAGCAATTACTGCTTCGTCTTTTAAACAATTTAAAAACTGTGCTCATAAGAAACTTGTAAATGTTCAGAGTGTGGAGCACGAATCAAAATGTGAAATTGATCTCCAAGAAATATTTGACATAGTCATTCATAAAAATTTGCAATGATAAACTTACCAGTATAGAAATGTTTAATGTCTTAATTTCAATACTATCTTATTTTAAATAATTTTATCCTTAATCATGTATAATAATATTTTGCAGCTCTAACTATTGGTATGATGTAATGGCCACTTTTTTTGTGGGTGTCATATTTTACGTAATAAATAAATAAATATTGAAATGCACGCAAATCAGTGTTTTGCATATTTGATGGGAACGTTAAATGTACCTTCTTTCTTATCTTCAGTTCTCTTGTTATAAGGAACCCTTATATATTTGAGGCATAATATATTCTTCAATTGCTATTGATATTGTACCTTCAATTATTTTAACCGATAACGAATGTCGGAAAGAGCCTATGCGAAAAATTGCTAGTTGGTATATAATTGGAGGAAAAATTCATGTGGATTTGTCCATGTGGGGAAAGGTCTGATGGTCTACATTGATCATGCGGTTAAATATATGTGTCGGGAACGGGCCCCGTGCGGGGAATTGTTCATGTTGGAACGGGTCGGTAACGAGTGTATTTGCTTTTTGTTGTCGAGCATGTACGGTTACGAATGCATAGCACAATTTTACCAAAGTATTAATAATAATTCGAAATGTAAAT
Organism: Pseudosinella alba; assembly: GCA_034700485.1. Lineage (NCBI taxonomy): Eukaryota > Metazoa > Arthropoda > Collembola > Entomobryomorpha > Entomobryidae > Pseudosinella > Pseudosinella alba. The sequence goes on along the minus strand of JAQIXQ010002380.1, from coordinate 8,536 downwards.
TTCCTATTTAAAGTACCTAACTACTCCTCCGCATTAATAAGCGTTAAGGAGAGTGTTATGCAACCTAATAAGAACGAGAAGGTTCTTGTGAGGTTGTGAATGATTTGGTATATATTTTGCTAGAAGGGAACATTTCCGAGAGGAAATGAAACATGATATTTATTTTTACAGAATTTGAATTGATTTTTTTAGACAAAAAAACAAGATCAGTAACAAATACTGTATGATGGTGGGACATAATCATGAGGAAAGTTAAGGGAAGTAATATGCAAACCTGCCTGGTATAGATATTGGCATCGATTCTACTAGCTTAAAATTACGGGTAACTTACTAGAAAATATGTGTCGTGTGTATGACCCCCTTGTTACAGTTTATTAGCTAAAGGTCACGTCACGCGGGGTTGGTGTTGTGAAGCAAAATCATCGCGTCACAGCAGGTAAAATATTGTCATTGTCGGCCGGATTCTAATTCAATGGAAGTGTGAAGTAAATGTGTCTACTGCTTGCCAATTTTGAGGCACTCGGGGACGATTCTTGGGCGGGATAAATAAGTTTGGTAATTTTGCTTTAAATTTTCCAATGAATTAGAAACTGGCAGGCAATGGCAATACTTTCCATACTGTTTCTTAATGAGTTCGCCTCCTTCCCCACGAAACGTGGTCCTTGGCTTTAAATGACCAACACCACGCGTGAGTAAAATGCATAGTAGCCATAATTTACTACCGTATGTAATATAGAACTTAGCTTCAATTCAAGTCAAGCATATACTAAAAGTAAATGATAAATAAACTTTGATACAGAATGCCAGTTCAACCCACTTTGGCCAACGGAATGTAGGCGTGGGTATTCATTCTACAGCATTGGTGGCAGTGTATGCCACAATAACTGGGAAACAGGGGAGTGCCAGAGGGATCTGAATTCGAAGTCTAATTATGCCATTAATTTTAACGGGGCAGCTTATACTGACGTGAATGGAATCGACTACAAGGACCATAATGCTACGATACAATCCAAAAATGGAATCCATTTTCGGAACGCTTCATACTACGGTAGGCAGAGTTTAAATAGAAAATTAACTTCACTAACTTACATAAAGCTAATCTTGTAACATGTTTCCTATCACTGATTTAAACTGGTTTGGCCATTTAGGCACCTCTGTCTGTAAGAAAAAAGGAAGGGGAGATGAAGTTGACATGCAGAATTACCGAAAAGACTTGAAGGACGATGATTTGAAAAATCTGTTATGGACTTACATCGAAGGATCCGATGATCCCCAAAATACTATTCCAAGTTGTCTTGTGATTCCTGTTCCAATACTGCAGGACGGCGCCTATGAACTTGATCTTAAAGTGGTGGAGACGGAACACTCCAAACCTCGAAAACGATACTTCGACATAAAAGTTAATGATAAGATTATATTTTCTAATATTGATCTTTACCGACTGATAGGGCGGGAGTGCATCGGGATCGATTTGATGCTAAACTTTTTCGTCGCTGGGGATCAGAAGTATGTTGTTCTAAGCGGATATGAACCGATGCCCATCGAGAATGGGGCTTTAAAATTAGAACTGTGCACTTCAAACTGTAACCGACAATCCGTGCCAGTTCAAAATACGAAGTACATTGCCTGTGCGTTGTCGGTGACCCGATTGCACGGAAAAGGTCAGGTGTATATTGTTGTATATATGTATCTTTACGGTGTTACATTATGTACGATTCAAAAGAAGACATGGCTCAGGTAATGGGAAAAGATCTGGTTGAAACATGTGACATTGGGTTCTCTGATGGCCCTCAAACATTACCAATAATTAATATTAGTCGATTATAATTACCATGACTGTGGTTAGAATTATGTTGATTTATAATGTCACAATTTTACGTACTTCTTTTTGATTCGAATAGATGATTTTTGTCAAGTCCCATGAACCTCCGGTTCGTTTTTGAGTAATAAGTAGCATGTAAATTTCCTAACCTTGAACATGGAAAGTGAAAATCCTTGCCGTGCATTGACATAGAGTCCTTTGTACATTGAAAGAAAAAATATGGATCTACCGAAAAAGGAAATATATGCCCAATCTCAATTTTGTGGCCATTTTGTGAAGTTCAGAATGATCAAGAAGAAGTGCCCAGAAAATTAGACTGCAGCATATATTTTCTAATTAGGTAGATTAATATTTGTTGGATATTCTGGAGTTATTCAATTAGGTAATTGGAAAGGAGCTGTATGCGTGTAAGGTTGGGCCTGAAATGGCACAGTTGCTGAAGAATTTGTTTGTATGTACAAATTCAGATTCCCAAACATTAAAATCATGCAAAACTGCTAGGCTCTGCTCTTGTGCAATATCATATCTAATTTGGAAACGGAACGGAACATGACGAGTTGGCAAAAATGATCTTCTCGTATCAGAGAACGTCATTTGCTTCATCCAGATCTCTTTTTACATTGCCTGAGAATGATAGAAATAGCTATTCGTGGATCAGGGCCATATTCATGTACGTAGACACGACCTTGCTTGACATTATTATTGCACTATATCAGAACTTTTCCATTTTCTGCAATAATGCTTTTTACATTAATTTAAAGCTCCATCTTCGACTACTTCTGCCTTTTCCCTGGGACGTTAAACCCCATAAGTATTTGAGAAATAAATTCGGCAAATAATTTTTTTTTTGTAAAAAATTTCAATTGCAAGTTCTGATATATCAAGTGAAATGTTAATGTCTACCTAAATTGCAATATATGATGGGAATATGGGTCTGATCCCCAGATAGTTATTCCATGCTTGTATTTGTTTGTGAGTATGTAATGTCTTCCCGACTGTCATAATCTGTAGAATAACATAATGCTTAATTATAACTGCAGGTCCTTTTTGTGGCTGACGTCAAGCAATGTCCAGAACTCCATGTGGTTGGACCGAACACCGGCGATGATTTGGGTGAAGTAATGACAGGTGAACAAGCTTGTCAATACTCTACCAGTTACTGTAACAAGCCAATATAGCAATATTTACTTGCGTTAAAAATACTAAAACTCCATTAGTTTTGTTTGATTATTGCAACACTAAGTTTTCAATAATATCTATTTGAATATATGAATGGTAAAATAAAGCATATTAAAAATATACGTCTCGTAATATATTACGAAGCTGTAAGTAAACGAATAAAATTGTGGATCATTTAACATTGCAGGATATCATAATCACACCTCGCCTCGTACAAAAAAAGCATACGTCGATTTGCTCTTAAACAAATGACGTTGCCTGAGAGCGTGGGTTCTTTGGAGGTTGGGTTGGAATCTGGAATAAAATTGACCGTTAACTATTTTGAAGTGCAGAAGAAAATAAGTTTTTTTCCCCATACTCCAACATCCTATGCTCTCAAGCAACGTCATTTGTTTAAGAGCAAACCAGCGTATGATTTGATGTACGAGGTGAGGTGTGATCAGAATCTGCCCAGCCATGTTAAATGATCTGCGATACAATTGCATTTAAGTGTGAACAGCGAGGGTAGTCGAAATGTCCTTACACAAACCATGGGTTGGAATGGGTTGGTTTAATTTCAATATACACGCATGTAGAACCTATCAAGTAAAAAAGTATCTCCATATTTGTAAATAAATGCATTTTACTTGAGTGAAACTAGCTGTCCATTTTAATCTCTTATAACCCTGACCAGATGAGTTTCCTACAGGTTAAAAGGTTAAATGTCATATCCGGCTGTTGTCAGCTTGTCGTGGTTAAGAATATATTTTCAAGGTTAAATTCTCCCCATGAATGACGGATTCTTGCTGGCTAAATATAAAACGCAATTATGGGTTTACGATTGAAACGACATAAATTCATCGGCATTACTTTTGTCATGTTTAATAGCACGGCTGTTGAGTCATTTTCACCTACGAAGTACATGTCCTTACTTGGAACGCCATACAACATTTTCCTCTCATGCGCCAATTTACAAGACGTCAATTAAGATTAGATAAAAACGAGCCAGCTCATCATCGCTACGCTACATGTATTAATTTCCCAATCATCACGTTCCAAATGTATGTCGCTACATATCTGCACTCATGTAAATTCGATCTATTGTGTGCAGTTTTTATTGAATGGAATCCTCGAGAAACTTAAGTTTATAGCTATACTTAAACGTGCCAATTCTCTAGCAAATTAAAGCAGCTCAGAGCATTTTCCAATAGTATGATAGCGTACTGCATTTAGAACGTGACGATTCTGAAATTAATACATGTATCGATTAATTGCTGATGATTCTTACGTGGAGATAATTGACGCGGTCCAAATTGACGCAGGGCGAGATGATAATATCGTATGGAATTTAAAGCAAGGACATGCATTGTGTAAGTGTAAGTAAATGTCACAATCGAACCGCCGTGATATTAAACATGACGGAAGCGATGTTGAAGTCTGCTTTATGACGATCATATAACTTCAGTAAAACCCAGTCGCCGCAGCGTCCGTCCGCACAACCGGGGGACATGGAACATTCCCCCCTTACCCCTGAAATTTGCTCCTCCCACTTAAGATAAATTACTTGGCACTTGCTAATTGAAGTATTAATAGGATATGCTTTGTCACTCCTCCCCCCCCCTAGTTTTCCAGCCGCTGCCAGCAGGAGACTGTTTATCGGGATACGTGCATGGGCAACGCATACAATCCTATCACGATCACGGTATATTATAAATTATAATTATATTATACGCCCACGTAAGCCGCCTCCTACTGTGTATACAAATTACAAATGTTTTAGCAAAATTCCTGGGGGAGGGGGGGAGGGGGCAAAATGTATAAGGGGTAATGGATCTAGTGGGTGATCCTCCAAGGGGAGAATTTCCGGGAGGGGAGTCTTCCTAGTATGGAGTCATCCACTGGGGAAATTATCTTAGGGGGAATTTTCCTATCGGGGGAATAACCCGGTTGGGGAATGAGACAAGATAATAATATCTGCGATAGTATCTGCTCCACAGCGAAAATTCTTCACTTCATTACGCAAGTAACTAAAATTAATTATTGCTCGATTGACGTGATCCATGCATGTCAGAAAGTTTAATTGACGTTCTTTCGCTAGATAGCCCTGTAATGCTTAAGCCCAGGTATAAAACAGTCAGAATTTGACTACGGCTGAATCATCGCAATCCTTGCTGGGGAAAGAGCATCAACCATATTGGAAGGAAATCAACCGTCTTTGCAGCATTATCAAAAGTTTCCACAATCGGGAGTGAACATCGTTGGCCACTGCAACCAAGAAGCATGTTGATTCTAACACCAACCGGATGCCCGTCAATGGTACTATTGTTGCTATTTGCAATGGCAGCAATTTCGTTGGGTCAACCAACCCCGCAAAATCAGGTACGACTTGTCCAAATAAGTGTGTCAAATTCTTATCAAAAGTTAGTCTTGAGTATGTGCTACTAATCATTCTGATTTTGAATCCATTAGACGGGGTCAGGAGATAAGGTGTGGCCGGATATATCCTGCCACCCGGCAGTCGATTACTCAAGTCGACCTGGGTACCTTAGGCTCAGTAAGATGAGATGGGTCGATTGTCAAAGAGAAGAGCCAAAAACGGTAATGATAAAGAATATTATAACAAAATAATTACGCCATGTCATTTGGAGAGTATCCCAGTGGATTTGATAGATCCCTTTCTAAACTATTTGATTTTTTGAATGTTGACAGGGAACCTGTCCAAAACTCTGCGTAATGGAGTGGAGCGGGCTGATGTCCAGGGGAAAGGGGGAGGAAAAGGGGGCCAACGACCCAATCATCTTCAAGGCTAGCTCCATGGTAAACTACCTGGCGAAAACAAACGGCTACTTGGACAGTTCATCAACGTCGCGGGAGGCTGCAGCGTTGATGAATAAGGTGGAGGAGGACATGGAAGCGTGTGCTCTCAAATGTAGGAATAAAATATATGTACTTTTTTTATATTTACTAACCTGTGGTAACATTTTGATGTTTCCACAGGTGTTTGATCTACGATGTTCGTAATATTAAGTATTACTTTGTTATTGTTTATTTCTAGTCAAAGGGTTTGAGAGATGGAAGATGTACGTTCCATGCAAACAATGGGACGGTTTCCTTTCCTGCGTGGAGAAAGCTTTTGTTTGTGGCTTATACAACATTTTACTGCAAATATTAAGCAAGCAAATATGTTAGGATTATCTAATTATTTTTTTTATAAACTTAAAATATTTCAGCAATGCGTCAAGTAACCAGTGTCTTGGTGGAGGAACTGCAATGCAAGGCTGTCGGTGGTGGGATGAAAAACCAAAAAAAAATAATATCTTTAAATGTCAGAAATAATAAATATGAAATAATATATGCAATATATACAATTTCCTTTCCGAATAAATAAAACCATTAAAATGTACACTTTTTTGCAGTTTTTACACTATAATAATTTAGATATTACTGTTTGAACATGTCAGAACTTGTTTGGCCCACCAAATCTATTTCAAAAGAATCATATCAGCCTAAAGAAACAGTAGAATGGCGTCATTTATACAAAAATGTGAAGATTAAACAGCATCATAAATTCACGGTTGCGGTGACTGATGACTGCCTAATGGGGGGGAAACTATCCATAAAAATTCATCATTCAAATAAATAATATTAGAACCAATCCAATTCTGATCTACCGTCCTTTGGATTTAAGGGATTCCGCCTCCTCAAGATAAACATGTAGCTGGGCTGTAAAGCAAATGAGAGATTTAGCCCATCAGAATCAGCACCTCTGGAAAGCAAATTACAAATGGATTTATAAATTTTCACCTTGATGACTATTGGAACCTGGTAGGAGGAGATTGGCAATCCTCATCATGTACCGGACGTGGAATATCAGTCTTTCAGTCAATGTCTCCCGTTCCCTCTTCCCCATGCTCGTGACCGCATCCGTCCATAGGTGCTCCCGATACAGGTCCACCAGTCTTTTGGAAATCTCATGAAGCAGGTAATGATTCTCATGGAGCTCGTTCCCATGATATTTGGTGAAGAGCCGCTCCAAGTGTTCCTGCTCCACATTCCATGTCAACCCCGAACCCTTCAAAAGATCGACGAGGTTCTGTATATTTGACACGACATAGGCCACCCGGCTAACGCTGCAGGAATAGGCGCAATCATTCCCCAAGCACTCCCAATCCGAGTCCTGGCGCGTGGGATCCTCCGAGACGAGGAAGCCACTTTCACAGTCGAAGCAACGGACGGCGGACAGGAAGGTGCCCAACTCGGTTTGGCTCTTGCACCTGGCACATTGGCAAGTGAAATGGCCCACAGTCTCCATTTCCAACTGGCGCTTCAGCGTCCCAAGAAAGATGTTGGCCACGTTGTATGGGATGGTTATCATTTCCCCCTTCTTGATCGGCACGGCGGTGTAGACCAGCATCCGGGGAGCCACTTTCCCAGGATTTTGGAAAACTTTTGAGTCATTGTTGCCACCTTTGGCTGCTTTTGGTGGGGGCATCTCCACTGTCCAGTAGCTGTTGGGTGCACAGGAGTGGGCGAATAGGGTCCCAGTTGGAAAAAGGCAGCGGGCAACCCTTTTCAAAAAAAAAATCGACATAATTATGGTGGAGCAGAAATGGAAACTTCAATCACGAAATTTTCTCACCTCTGTTCATTCGCATCCACCCCGCAATATGCGTTGGTGTTGAATGCCCCAATCAGTCGTTTGAGGAAGGTCTTATCATTTAAATATGGCAGGTTGTACTTCTTCCTGGTTTTCTTTGACATGGATTGTAACTTCTCATCCAGACCCTGCGTAAGGTGTTCCAGATTTTGGAGGATGATTTCATCAAACTTTACGCAATATGGTTTGCCGCCCCTTGTTTCTGAGTGGTGCTCCAGCGGGGCAAGGAAGTTATCCCAGGCTTGCTCCCGCTGGCTTTTGATGAGGAGGAGGGTGCGGAGCAAAGTTATGGATTTGTACATGAGCCAGGAGTTGGATGGGGGATAGGTTGACCTCCCCAACCAACTGAACAATTTGCATTCTTTATCCGCATGAACAGCGTCCTTCAATTTAGAAATGAAATATTTTGTGCAAAATTGATTGAGACCGTGATATGATATGGTAATGTTATAACTTATGTTCGTTACCATTTCGCAGACTTTTTCACAAACAGGCCACCCACATTTAGAGCATTGATACAACTTATCCACTGATGTCTCCGGTTGCTCATCTCCAAATGAGAAGAGTTGCTTGCAACAGGAAAGACAGCAGATGTTGACATGGCCAGCGTCATCCTTCTCGTCCACCGGACCAAATATGAAGGGCTTTTCGTCCAGGACAAGTGTTGGAGTGGGAATGTCCTCCTTGGCCACCAGATACCTCCCGAATGCTCCAGAAGATTTGACAATGAAATAGGGGGAGTCTACCAATGGGTTGTTTTCATCACCTTCGGGGGTCTTGTCAGTACTCATGATTGGCTTCTTAATTAGTTGTATTTTTTTTGGAATCACGGAGAAGAAGAAAGTTGTTTGGAGAAGATTATAATTTCCTTTTCCTAATTACCTGACTATTTAACTTTT
>JAQIXQ010002379.1:0-10815 GCA_034700485.1 Pseudosinella alba | reverse complement strand
AATCCGGCTCCGTCCTGAGTAGGTCATCAAATGAAACCGCATAGAAAACTAGGACTGTTAACATGCAACATCCAAAGATATTCCCCATCAACTGGTTTATCATGACTGATAAGGTTTTCAAAACCCAATACTTCCTTTTAATAAGGAGCCAGTTGGAATTGTTCATTCGGGAAAACACGACAAGCTCGTTACTCTTTAAGTAGGAGTCCCTAGAAAGTCCAAAGAAGTTTGGCGTCCTCGAATGTTTGATTTGGTTTGAGTCAGGAGTTGATATCGAGTTGGTGAATGCGATGACAGATGAACGTAATGTTAGCACCGTGACCGTCAAAAGAAATTCCGGATATAGGGCCATGATGCGCCTTTATGATAGCAGCATTTTAATTAAAATAGTTTAGAAAATTTGGAGCAAATAGCAATCAAAAAATATGCTGAGATAGTTTATGTGTACCTTTGAAAATATCCGGCTGCCGCCAATCCCCCAATAATGGACCCAGCTATGGTAGAGTTTGCAGTGTTTCCGTCCATAATGAAGAAATTAAAATATCCAGCATCCTGGATTGATTTCCACCATCTGGCCAGACTCCAATTAGAAATGTGACCTGCTGAAGCTGAACCAAGCTCAATGTGTGACCCAGCTATACCCGTTGCCAACCCTAAAGTAGTGTATACCAATCCAAAAAGGAAGGAACGTAGACGAGGATCTTCAAAAATTTGTCGGAACCGTAACTTGGATAATTTCAAAACCGGAAAATTATTAGTGACTGGGACTGAGGATGAGATATTCTCTTCATGAAATATGAAATTCACCAATTTTACATATTCTGCCCGATTAAACCAAAAACTCCTCAGGGTTTCCAATTTCAATACTGAATTATCAAGACAAACGATCACGTCAAAGTACATTGAAGGATTTTTAGTATCCGTTGGGATAGACTGTCGGAATTCTCGGAGCAACCAAAACAGGTGAAGGGAGGTTAGGCCAAGGCAAAATAATTTTTGTGGGAGCCAACCAACTGCAATATAGTGAGAGGATTTAAGTTCCATAGTGGACCTGCTCCCTTCATTAGAGAGTAATTTTAAACGAAATGGGCAGCAGCAAAATGCATGTGCCCAGTTAAAATATATTTCAAAGTAATTTGCTAGCATTTTATTTAACGGAGGAGTTTTATGATAAATTGCTACTCGCAAGCTATATTAGTAATGAGAAATGATGTAAATGAGAGCGATGTGGTAGTCTTCATACCTCGAGGAAAACTCCCTTTGCATTAGAATTTGTAAAATTGCCAATGTCTCAAATCCGTCTCTACAGTACTATTACATGGAAATGATATAAGGCACTTCAAATAATAAATAAAAACATTAGGTATGACAAGTTCCATTAACTGCGGTTCTCACTGTGGCCATTGGATCGTTAAAATTTAAATATCAAAGCAATGATATAAAAATAAATCATGTCAACCTATGAAATTGATGTGCCAATCATCCAAGACCAAAAATGGTAAACCACTTTACATGTCATGTTTATCTGGCAAGGAAAATATTTAATTGCTTTGTGTTATTTATACTAACGCGTACTAAATGTCCACAAGATTAACGCCTGTCTAACCGAGTTAGGCTAACACTGAAACTGAAATGAAAATGTTAAAATAATAAGACAAGTAATATTGATTATATAATTGTCTTACAGCATGAAAAATTAAAATAATGTTTTCGGAGAGCTCTGGTACATTGATGAAGAGCAAAAGTAACAAAAATATTACTTGAGTGTAATTAAAGTAGGAATAAATAAATTACGAATCCCAATTTGCTTTTGATTTTCAGGATTATATTATACTTGGACACAAATGATGAAGTAGGTAACCGTGACGCTGAGCACCTGTAAAATAAATTTTCCTATTATATGTACACGTGACACTAAGTATGTGTAAAATGTTAATGGCTATGCTGATTTGCTTACATTCGCAAGTAAAAAATGCGTCATCGGGAACACATTTCCCGGTTTAATTGCCACACTATGAGAATCCACCTCATTCAATGTCAGAAATAGCTCATCCGCTGGAACAGTAATTCGATTAACATCAGTGGATAACCACGTTTTTAAAATGCCCATCTGGAAAAAAACGAACAGCTCTTCAATATTAATCTATCTGCATGACATGACTCATTACTGTCATTACATGATATTGCAATGACAAAAGATATAAAACCCAGCGTTGGAGAATTTTTACCTGGCGTGTGATATCTGCCGACAAGAAAAGGAATCCAATCGCATGACATCGAAAAAATACAAACCGTAGAATCCTCATCCAGTCCGGGTTGCTCGACCCAAAAATTGCATCAAAATTGATCCCGTAAATAACTATATTTTCTACCAAATGGTAACCAAACATTTTACCCACCAACTCATTAATCATCGTCGAGAGGGATTTCAATGCCCAATATTGCTTTCTGATCATTGGCCAGTTTTGAGAGAGTTTACGGGATGGCCTAAATAATGGCTTGTTCTTGCCTTGACCTTGAGTTTGACTCAATCCAATCCCGATTGGAATACTGGGCTGTTCTACTATATTTTGAGTGGCGCTCTCCCGAATGCTGTCGACAAAGGTGCTCACGGATGATGCTAAAGTCAGCACAGACATGATCATGAGGAATTCGGGGAAATGAGCTAGGACTCGCCTTTTAAAGGAAAATATCAAAATGTCAAAGTATGTTTGCGTCAATTTATTTCTATTCTACTAAAATTATTTCTATTTTGACTACCTCGCAAAGTAACCAACAGCAGCCAAGATTCCGACCACCACCCTCATTATTGGTTTGTCTTCAGTTAAGTCTTCACTTATGAAAAAGTTGAGATGACCCGACTTTACCATTGATTTCCACCACCAGATAGGATTCCAACCCGAAATGTGTCCCAGCCCGTGACCCACCATCCAGGATGCCACAGTGAACCCAGAATAGAGGAATGCCAGCCCCCAGGAAATTCCCATGACTTTGGAGCCATTTAAAGGAGAAGGAACAGAGTTTTCCTTGGCAACAATGAAATTCAAGATTTCAAAGAATGCTTCCTTCCGAAGCCAAAATATCTTCAAAGTTTCAAATTTCAAAGCTGTACTGGCCAATGTCCCAATTACGTTGAAGTATGCCTCAGGATTTTTGGTATCCTTTGGAATAGATTGGCGAAGCTCACGAATAATCCAGAATATATTTAGGAACGTTAGAAATGCACACATGAGCTTTTGCGGGAGCCAACTAACGAGAGTATACCGGGTTCTCTTTGAACTTGCTCCTTTTCTACAATCGTCATCATTTTCAATGATGTGTTTCAGGCGGAATGGACAGCAGCAGAATAAATATGCAAAGTTGAAGTATATTTCCAAATATTTTGATAAATAATTGTATTGGACTGGAAACTTGTTCAAATTGGGGTGAACTGCTTGCATGATGTTATAGCAAGCTTTGAAGATATTCATGTCTGGATTAATTTAAGTTTTTATTTTGGAATATATAAATGGAGTTACACATTGCTAGTTCTCGGAAGATGCGTACAAGAAGAAATAAATTTTGCGACTGCTAACTCTAAACGTTTTACTAAATAGCCTTGTCGTAATTATGACATGGACCATGCACACCATTACCAGTTAACCTTAATGCGACACTTGGCGATATGCATCGCTTGTTGAAAGCCGAAGTTAAAAGAAAGTCCTTATCTCATTCAAATTGATTGGATAGCCATATTGTATTGTACTAATGGTGAAACCCAGCAACAGTTACGAGAACATAAGTTGGTATAAAATAAAACATTAACGGTTGAAAATATTTGACTGAATCTATTGACAAATGCGTTAGCGATTAACACTAGAGATAACGGTTCCATCCTTTTATAATAAATTTTTATTTTTATTTAATGAAAAATAACGCAATTTCGTTCCCCTTTAAAGGTGTTGATTTGGATGCTTCCATGAACATGCAACATATGTTATGCAACATCGATGGGATAAGAGTTATAATTGGCCTTGTACACTTATGATGAGATATGTAACAATCAAGCCGATCATCTGCAAAATTATATAAATCAAATATTTGATTGCTTTCTAACACTTGTTATGTTGGCTAAAGTGTCTTTAATACCTATTTAAGTAAGTATCATAATGGCAATTTCTTACGTTGACTAACACATAATATGTTACCGGGAAGACATTTCCACATTTTACTGACACTGCATGGTAGTCCAACTCGTCCACGGTTACAAATAAATCCACCCTTGGGATGGATCTCCGGTTGGTGTTAATGGACAACCATTGTTTCAGAATTCCCATCTGGAATAAATAGGAATGAGGAGACACTAAAATGAGCATGAGTATAAAACTATTCAGTATATTTAGCATTTAATTTTGTTTTTACTCGATAAGGAATGTCGGCACAAATTAAGGGAATCCCAATCGCATTCCCGATAAAGAATAAAAGCTGGGAAATCTTCATCCAATCCGAACCAATCCTAACGATATAATCAAACGTAGCCGCATAGTAAATTATGAACTGGAGGAAATAATAGCCCAAGACGGTTCCCATCAGCTCGTTTATCATATTTGCGTGGAGCTTCAGCTTTTGATATTGCTTTTTGACTTGATTCCAATGTGGGCGTGATACTGACATCTGTACCGGTGTAATGTCAAAGTAAGTATTTCCTGTTGGAGTACCAGCCGAAATTGATTCGGAAAATGAAACGACCGATGACCACAATGTCGCCACGATGATTCCGATAAGATATTCGGGATATACAGCCATTATACGTCTAAATTGGGAAGCTGAATTAAAATATCAAAATCATCATGATTTCTAATTTTTTATGCAAATTATACAGAACCTTTGAAAATATCCAAGTGCCGCCAAAATCCCGATAATATTATCCAATGTGGGATTATTCAAGTCGGATCTTCCGCTCAGGAAAAAGTTGTAGCGACCAGCCTCCACCATTGAATTCCACCAATTAGCTGAGCTCCAATTTGAAATATGTTCTTCTCCAGGCCCCACTATCCAGGATGCTATGCTGAACATGACATAGATGAAGGTCACAAATGACGCCGCAAAATAATTGCACAGCCAAAATCGTGTAAATTTTGAAGTGGAAGAAAATAGAATGACATTGTCCTGATCAATTAAGAAATTGACTATTTCCACGAATTTATCTTGATGGATCCAAAAATTCTTGAGGGTCGCCATCTTCACACCGGAACTGGCAAAAGTTCCAACCAAGTCAAAATACGAGGATGGATCTTTACTCTTCCTTGGAATCGATAACCGGAATTCCCGAACAATCCAGAACATGTGAAGGAATGTGAAAATGAGGCAACCCATTTTCTGGGGAAGATAATTTATTAAAATGCAACGTGGATAATTAGACTGGGTTGAATTTTTTCCAGTTCTTCCGTTATTCACTAATTTTAGACGAAATGGACAGCAGCAAGAGAGAAATGCCCAGTCAAAATATATTTTCAAGTAATTAGTCAACATTTTGTTTTGCAGTTCATAAGTCTTGTTAATAAGGTGTAAATTGGTTGAACATTGCCAATTGCAAAGGTTTTTCTGTTCGTGCCGGTGGAAGTTGTGAAAATGTTGATCTTCAATCTTCAAGGACAAATTATGACACCGATGAAGATATAAAATGACATGAACGACACAAAATGACATTTTCAGTTTTTGATTTTGACTGATATGAGTGTGATCATCAGCTTTCAACTAAAATGTTTTTCCGCAAGTGTTTATAAATGTTGTACTTTTTGTGTAACCAAAAGAGATTTTATCAAATCTATGTCATCGGTCCTGTCAATGGTTTATTTTCATAGAATTAAATTGAACTAAATACAATTGTTACAATGGACAAGTAAATCATCTGGATAGATTATTCGAGAAAAGACTGGAATTGAACATTTAAAACTTAAATTTACACAGAACATGTAACTAAAATTATGACAAATTAAAATTATGTAATTTATTCCATTGTTTGCAGCAAAGATTTATTTATTTTATTGGATCCAGGGATGATCCCAGTTTGCAAAATCCCTGGATGGATTTAAAATTTAAATATGAACGCATATCATGAAGTAGGTGACAGTTAATCCGAGAACCTGAAATAATCGAGAACCAATTAGGACCCCACGTCATCGGTGCTAAACACACCGAGCTTATCGGTATTAATTATTTCAAAGAAAAAATATACAAAATCCAAATTCTTACATTCATTACTAGGCCATGCGTAACTGGGAACACATTTCCGACTTTAATTGACACACTGTGCAAATCCAACTAGTTCACGATGAGGAAGAGTTCCCTATCCGGAATCGTGTCCCGATTTTCATCGGCGGATATCCAGGTTTTCAATGCAGACATCTTAATTTACAGAAAACATAACAATATTACGGTTCAATTAAGTCATAATAGGAAAAATAAATAAAAATCAGTCCTAGAATAAAAATCCACTTAACTTTCCTCTACCTTTCGAGAAATGGCTGCTGATATGAACATAAATCCAATTGTATGACACCGAAAGAACAGGAAACGCAACATTCTAATCCAATCCAAATTCTCTGAAGCAAAGATTCCATCAAAGTGGATTCCAAATATTACCAAATTTTCTAGTAGATAATAACCGAACATTGAGCCCAGCAACTCATTAAGCATGTTCGAAAGCGTCTTCAACGAACGGTACTGCTTCCTCGCCAACTTCCAGTTTGGTGACGAGTTTCCGGTCAGCACCATCCTCAAATGCTTATGCCCAACTCTCCCATCAATATCTGGACTGGTTGTGTAGTCATGAATGGGCTTAACAAATGCGTTGACCGATGATCCCAATGTTAGTACCCCGACCATTATCAGGAACTCGGGGTAATGAGACATAATACGCCTACAATATATAATTGTCTGGGTCAAATTTATTTTGAAAAAACAACAAATTAGATTGTTTTCTAGCAATAATTACTGAACTCTGACCTCTGAAAATATCCAAGCACTGTAAAAATCCCGATAACTGTTCTCAATATGGGGCTATCCTTCGTTGAATCCATATTCACGAAGAAGTTCTTGTGGCCCAACTCTACCAAGGAGTCCCACCATCGGACAATGCTCCACCCGCTAATGTGCCCCTTGTCCGGTCCCATCACCCAAGAAGTTATACTTAACCCTGAATAGATGAACACCATGGAGCTGGACATCCAAATCACTTTGGTTGGAGCAGGAGAGGGGACCAAGTTGTCTTCAACGGTAATGAAATTCATGATGGTTGCAAAGGACTCTTTACGGAACCAGAAGTTCCGGAATATTCCAAACTTTAGTAGGGCAATGGCGAGGTTCCCCACTAGATTGAAATATACTTCTGGATTAAGACTAATTGATTGGTTGATTGATTGATGGCTCATATTTGGTATTGACTCGCGGAGCTCCCTCAAGATCCAAAGCAGATTTAGGATGGTAAGAGCAACACATACAAGTTTATGGGGAGGCCAAGTCACAATTCTAAAACACGATGTAGCGGAATTACCCTTGCCTTTCTCAATTTCGTTAGCATCCACAACATTGGAAACTAGTTTGAAACGGAAGGGGCAACAACAGAAAAAATATGCGGCGTTAAAATACACCTCGAGGTACTTGGACAAATAATTATTCCTCTCCAGGAGACCGCCTTTACTTGGCAGAAAGGATTGGCCAATTTTTCTAAAGTGGACTTTTAAAATGTTCATTTTTACAAAGAAAATGGGAAAAGGAATGATTTCGGTACAAGTTTAGATATTTTAGGACAATGAATCGACTCAAACCAGTCAAAGGTGTAAGCATAACTTGCGTGTCCAAAAACAGCTATAAAAAAGTCAAGCACTTGTTGAAAGGGTGTGTGCTCTTATCATTTGCAACACGTAAAACCGATGAGAAATGAGAAATAAGCCACTCTAAAGCTAAGCATGGGTGGGATATTTATTTATGCTAATGACGCAAATTGAATTGATAAAATGGTTAATCAAAATTGTAATTAAATAAAATGTCTAATTCTAAACTATTATACTTGCTACAGCACTATTCCATATATTCCACATCCCATTCGGTAGAATTTGGGAAATCCCGTTCGCTTTTGAAATTAAATTTGAACGCAAATAATGAAATATGTGACAGTGACGCCAATTACCTGAAAATCAACAGAACACACCAAATTAAATTAGAAGTGCTGGGCTGATCATTATTAATTAATTAATTAAATGTTCAAACAAAGCCTTACACTAGCTATTAGATCATGCGTCATGGGGAACACATTCCCCGCCTTAATTGCCACGCTATGTGAGTCTACCTCGTTCACCGTCAAAAAGAGCTCATCGGCTGGAACCGTGCACCGATTCTCATCAGAAGATAACCAATCCTTTAATGTAGACATCTTTAATAAAAATAGATAACGAAATCATCCTCCAACTAATTGTAAATAATTATCCGATGAAATCTATTTTGTCGTTATTTTATACCTGTCTAGTAATATCCGCCGACAAGTACAGGAATGCAACAGTATGACAACGAAACGATGTAAAACGCAAAATCCTCATCCAATCTAAATCAGTGGAACCAAAAATGGAGTCAAAGCGGATCCCATATATCACCACATTTTCAAGCAAATGATAGCCAAACATTGGTCCCATCAACTCATTTATCATCTTGGATAAAGTTTTCAATGCCCGGTATTGCTTCCTGACGGTGATCCAATTTGGAAGATGGTGTGTTGAGGTAAATACAGACTTCGACCAACGACTTCCACCATCATGTCGCCTGATCTTCCCATCCAGATCTGGAATGGAGGCTTTGTCACAAATGGACTCACAGAACGTTCTGACGGATGAACGCAATGTTAGGATCGCTGCCAAAATAAGAAACTCCGGATAATGAGACATAATCCGGCTGAAATTGGAAAAAATAGCTTGAATTATCTTCAAAATATCTTTAGCGTTGATTAGCATAATTATTGGACTCTGACCTCTGAAAATATCCAAGTGCAGCCAAAACCCCAATCCCTGTTTTGAACAAGGGATTACCCTCTGTCGAATTCCGACCCAGGAAAAAATTGCGATTACCGATCCTAATCATGGACTTCCACCATCGGCTAATGCTCCACCCCCTAATGTGTCCCCCGTCCGGTCCCATCGCCCAAGCAACAATACCAAATCCTGAATAAAGGAATGCCAAGGTGCGTGAAATATGGATGACTTTAGATGGTTCAGGGGAAGGGACCGAGTTTTCTTCCAGGGTTATAAAATTCATAATTTGGGCAAAGGAGCCCTTATGGAACCAGAACTTCCTAAATATTTCAAACTTTAATATGGCACTGGCTACATTCCCAACCAGAGTAAAATATGCTTCGGGATTATTACTATTGCTAGGATTTGGAATTGAATGGTAGATCTCCTCCCTGATGATCCAGATCAGATTTAGAAAGGTGAGGAGAGCACAGGCGAGTTTTTGGGGAGGCCAGACCACAAATACAAAGTGGGACGGAGGGGAACTCCCCTTTTGGTTGCCATTGACAATATGATCATTATCCGCAGAGACTAATTTCAAACGGAATGGGCAACAGCACAAAATATATGCTCCGTTAAAATATACTTCCAAATACTTGGTTAGATAGTTTCTCCTGTAGGAGCCCATGACCGAGTCTGAGCTTGGCAGCGCAAAGGCAAGTAGAAATTTTCTAAAGGTGACTTTCAGCAACCTATGTTTGGCAAATGAAAATAAATTTGATTATGATTAGGTAAAGTAAGATGGACTGCGCAACTTTCGGTCGGTCTGCTCGATTTTGTATGAGCGTTGAGCGTTGGTTGTGCCAACTCATTGTGTGTTGATGCGAGGAGTGTCCAAAGTGTTCTAATTCCCTTATCATGCTTGGTTTGGCCTAAAAACTAAAAGCAATCATTAAAGATTATTTGAAATGTAAGTGACATGAAATGATGTAATGGATTTGCATGTCAAACTTTAATGTTGACTTGATAACGTCTTAAATGGATTAAACATTTAGAGGGCACTTAATAAATTAATATGTTATTCCTATAAAAAAGGTGCAAAGGAAATACGTACATAAAATCATATCTAAACCCAAATTACAATTTTCGTTTTATCTTAAACTGAATATTTTAATCTATATTCTAATGTGTTCTCTTTTTAAATGAGCTCACTTGTCACATTCCCATCTACGAAAAACTATGAAATTTGTGCGGCTTTGACTTCCTCTTCAGTGGAATAATAATTATTACTAATATACTGCCCATGATGTAGGACTTTCGGAATCCACAGAATTCCGATCGAAATTGAAATTAAATTTGAACGCAAATAATGAAGTAGGTTACAGTGACGCCAATAACCTGAAAAATATAGCAATACAACAAATTAAATTTAAAATGCTCAGCTGAACATCATTAATTACTTTATGAACCTTACACTAGCTATTAGCTCATGCGTCATGGGGAACACATTCCCCGCCTTAATTGCCACGCTATGTGAGTCCACCTCGTTCACTGCAAGGAAGAACTCATCGGCTGGAACAGTGCTTCTGTTCTCATCTGCGGATAACCAATCCTTCAATGCAGACATCTAAATTAACCAAATGACAACTAATCATGTAAAATCCTCCGATTAACTGATTATCCCAAATTACTGATTATAATTGATTGTAAATTAACCTGTCGTGTAATGTCTGCGGATAAGAACAGGAATCCGATCTTTTGAGATCTAATTGAGACAAACCGTAAAATACTCATCCAATCTAAATCAGTCGCCCCAAAAATTGCATCAAAATGG
>JAQIXQ010002378.1:0-10817 GCA_034700485.1 Pseudosinella alba | reverse complement strand
AAAGAGAAAGGGGAAACGAGAAAGGGGAAAATGGAATTGGGAAAAGGGAAAGGAGAAAATGGAATGGAGAAAAGCGAAAGTGGAAAAGGGAAAGGGAAAGGAGAAAATGTAATGGAGAAAAGCGAAAGTGGAAAAGGGAAAGGGAAAGGAGAAAATGGAATGGAGAAAAGGGAAACTGGAAAAGAGAAAGGGAAAAAGACAGGAGAAACGGGAAAGCAGAAAATGGAAACGGGAAAAGGGAATGTATAAAATGGAAAGAGGAAAAGAGAATGGAGAAAAGGGAAAGTGGAAAAGAGAAAGGTGAAAAGGGAAAGGGGAAAATTGAGGGGAGAAAGGGAACGGAGAAAAGGGAAAGTGGAAAAGGGGAAAAGAAAATGGGAAAGAGAAAGGAGAAGAGAGAAAGGGGAAAATGGAAATGGGAAAAGGGAAAGGAGAAAATGGAATGGAGAAAAGGGAAAGTGGAAAAGGAAAAGGGAAAGGAGAAAACGGAATGGAGAAAAGGGAAACTGGAAAAGAGAAAGGGAAAAAGACAAAGGAGAAACGGGAAAGCAGAAAATGGAAACAGGAAAAGGGGATGGATAAAATGGAAAGAGGAAAAGAGAATGGAGAAAAAGGAAAGTGGAAAAGAGATAGCAGAAAAGGGAAAGGAGAAAAGGGAAAGGGAAAAGCACGGGATTTGAAAAAGTTTGTGGTAATGGATTCTAGGCACCCAAATGTGTTCAAAACCGAATTGTTTTATATTTTGGATATTTCACAAGTGAGTCTAGAAAAAGTCAATTTTTCTTGAATAAAATCCCGGAAAACTTGATTTTTTTCACCCAAAAATCCCGGAAGCGGCGCTCGCGCGCTCGGTAAGATTCTAGATGCCTGGTGACTTCCTTGGTGCAACCATATTGTAAACGTTGCTATTTTTGTATCCATTGCTTAGCAAAATTGCGATCAAAAGAAACAACCCCATCAGGAGTCGAATCGGATTACCTTGATCGGGCTGAAACATATTTCTCGGAAATGGCTCGCCTTGCTCCATCAAGACTTTAAGGAGAGAAAAGAATCTGTCGAAGATGGAAATATGACATACTCTGAGTTCATTTTCATTGAACAACTTGTTCCAGACAATAACCAGAGCAATTGGTGATACTCCTATGCCAATCCAAATATATTGGTCATACACGTTAACAAACTCTTTGAAGGCAAATGACAGCGTCCCCCTGTGTCCGCAAACTACAAATTGAAATTGGCCCAGTGGACTGGGAATGCAAAGAGGATAAAATAGTTTGCGGCTTCGACGCAGTATAATGCTCATTACTGGTGATATATGGTCACTGTAGTGTGGAACATTACGCCTGTTGGCTTTATCGTTTTCCGTGTCCAAAATCCCGTTCTCACAATTGTATCTCCCGTTCACTCTGTAAGTATAATTCCTCATGATGGAGGTCACGACGTGGAGAACTATCTGGGCTGTCATATCTTTAAACGCTGCTCCCAAAGTTCGTGAGTCTTGTTTTGTTGATGGAAGAAGAAACTTGCCATTCGCCAAAGGAATCTGACAGAGATCATGATGTACTCGTAAGTTATCGTCGTAGAGTGTCATAATCCAGAGGGCATTTCCATCCCATCCAGTTCTGGTTAACATATATAGATATGAAGCGTTCAAAGGACCCAATTCTACACTTGGGAATAAAGCTGCGCTATACGAAGAAGTAGACTGAGGAGGTATATGTTGGAACAAGATGCGACGAAAGGTCCCACTTTTCGTTGCAATCACCTCGGCCAAAAACAGTCCTTTGTTCTTAACTGAATGTGCAAGACCAACACTTACGTCACCTAACCTCATCATCCAGCGCTTCAATATAAGTGGTATTTCTCCTTGTTCGTGGCTTGGACTTTGATCGGAAGCAATGGATGTTGACACGAATATATGAATTACTGGAATTGAACTCGGCAGTACATTCTGAAAATTGTGACTCCTCTGGTCAGATATCATATTTTGGTAATACCAATGTGAAACAGTGTTGGGCTTGTAAATCGTTTCTATTTGGGAAAATTCGTTCCCAGTTATATCCACATATCCTAGATTCCTTATGTCACGTGGAGGGAAAAGGTCAATCATGACTTCACAAGTCCATGGCTTCGAGTTTGCTGCATACTTAAAGAAATCAACCTGTGCACAACGTCTAGCAATGGAGTCCCGAAGATGGCTGACCGTCCTGTTGTGGAATAGACACTGAGAAATCAGATCCTTTGAGCTGGGATGGAAATGCCGACGTTCGTACATCCACTGCAAGTCCAGACGAATATATTTTTTCACGCAGGGTGCATCATCGATTACGGCGAGCATCAGTTTACGGACAACAGCGGGTTGCTTCATATTGACCAGATCGACCCCCATGAAATTCGTGATTACAATAAGGCAGTTACCATCTCCCAGTATTTGAAAATCACTCAGGTCAACTGCGCTGTTGTTGAGTGACCACACGGATAACCAATCTTCTGATAGCAGTTTCAAATCGGGGTTGTTGTACTGGGTGTAGACGTGGATTGTTTTGGAGGATACTTTTTCAGTTTCAAGTGCGTATGTTCGTATATCCCAGGTCGGGTTTATTGTCATGAGTACAACGTGCAAAAGTATATAAATAAATTTTAGTGCCATTTTCTAAACTTTAGCTGTTTCTATAATTAGATTATCTACACACTTTTATATACTGTTGCGAGAAGCTTGATTTTTTGATCTGCTAGAGTAATCAAACTGCTTGGTAGATAATTAGGATAAACTTCAGGTTTTATATGAGTATATAATCATCGGAAAACAACTTGCTGTTCGTACGATGCTAGTCCACTGAACACAGTTCTCTATCCTAAGTCTGACAGGAATAGTTATTCTTAGATTACAATGACGCATTCCGATCAAAATTGTATACGTGGCATAGTTCAATAATATAACTTATAAATGTTAATTTTTCTATTGTTTTGAAGCATGCCCACTTGACAATCATAAATGGTTGCTTTAAGAATTGTGTAATTCGTGGAGCGTACAAAAATAGATTTTACACAAGCAAGCAAGTAAATAACTCATAATATATCTGAGGGGCAGCCAACATTATGATTGAAAAAACAAACTTTTATGCTTTGTGGGTTACAAAAGATATGCTTCTTACGCTTGAAACCCAGAATTTATGTTTTCATGATGCCCAAATTTCCATCTCCAACTTCATTCAAAAGCCCATAATTCGTGAATTCAATTTCTTCTAAACGAATAGGATGCGTGGGGAGTTCTCACATGGAGAATACACTCTCTGAGAATGATTTCAATACGAGATGATTTGATGAAGTGAGTAGTGTTAAATGGGTTTTGTCGTCTTCGCCATTGGCAACTAATTCCCCTGGGATCAAGATGATGATCAATTGAGCAACATAGAAAAATGAGGAAAAACATAAATTGTAATATTTCCTAGGGATGCCTTTTAGTAGTAAATGTTTAGTAAACGCGTTTAGTTGCTACTAAACTTTGATGGTACCACGGGTGCCTGGTTTTTCGTTTAGTAAACGAAATTATACCTTCAAATGTCAAATGGAAGTCAAAATGTTTTACTTCAATTCTATTTATTATATTCAACGTACAAGTTCCTACATGACTTTGACTTTGACTTCATGAAGCATAAGATGATGTCCCTGGCCTATTCAATACAAAAATGCTTCAATGTGCCACAATTCACCTTTTTCCAAGCACAATAAAGTCACCTCTAAAAACCATCAATTTTTGGGTTTAGGAATGTAATATTATAGTAGTCGAACTATGCATTTACGTAGCTGAAATAGCAAATTGCTATATCATACTAAAGGTGATACAATGCGTTGCTTATCGCGGCGGCGATCACTTGCTAAGACTTAATATTAACGGTACCCGTAAAAATTGAAGTCATACAAGTGATGAAAATTGAAAACAATTAGTTAGTTAGTTAGTTAGTTAAATCTTTATTCAAGTTTGCACTTGGGTGTTAACATGTTTCAGGCAATACATATATTACTTGATTTCCAAACAATAACACCATCAGATAGACCCATACGAATTACAAAATAAATCTTACAGACATCTACCTGTCATAACAAATCCTGTTCGTTAATCCATACAATCATTCCAAAGTGATAAGATTTTCATTATATATTCTAATATAAATATTATAGTATATAATTTTAAACCAAAATAACATACATAAATTTAGCAACAATTAATTATTTATAATCTAAGTTATATATATATCTTATCTCTATCTTTTATAATACGATTTTTACAGTCATCTAAGAACTGGGTGGTGGTAGATGAGGATCCAGTCTTACTTAAATCTATAAATTTATTCCAGTTTACGATAGAACTAGCTCTAACTGAGTTATTATACATTTTCGCCTTTTTTCCACCTTCAACCTGCAGACGAGTAAGATTCTGATCTTTCTGCACGATAGATTTTTCAAACCAACCGGAGAATAATGAACTTTTGAGTTCTCTTATTACAAATTTTAGAAGGGATATTTCTCTACGTTCTTTAATTGTGAAAATATTTGCTAATAATAGCATCTCAATAATGCATATTCTACCTTTTCTCTTTCCATATTTTTTAAAAAAAGCTGGGATAAAGGTAGCTTACAATAAACCTGTTGATTTTATTTTGTAGACAGTCTAGTTTAAGAGGTGTTTGAACAGCCCAAATGCTAATGCAGTAGTCTGGAATGCTTACTACATAGCATGATAGGACAATTTTCAGTAATTTTTTTGTAAAATAGCGTTTAATTGAGTAGAGTCTACATAGATCGCTATTCATTCTGGACTCAACAGTTTCGTAATGAGACATAAAGGATAGGGTTCAATCGACGTGTATACCTAAGTATTTGAATGAGTTGACAACTTGAATGTCAACTCCATTCAGACTTACTGAATTACCTAATAAATTTTTGGAATCCGAATCATTGGATTTGTGAAATAGCATCACTTTTGTCTTTGTAGCATTTATACATAAACTATTATCGGCACACCAATCCGTTAATCTTTTAAAACAACCGTTTATTTCTTTTAAACCTTGTTCTATGTTCGTTGCATCCACATAGAACACCAAGTCATCTGCATATAGTACATGCGACAGATTAATAAAGTCGCTGATGTCATTTATAAAGAAACTGAATACTAATGAAGCTGTTATCGACCCTGCAGGAGTGCCGGACAGAATTGAGTACAGCTCAGAAACAAAGTTACCATTACAAATCCGAAACTTACGATTAGTAAAATAATTTTGGATTAGTCGTAACATATACGGTTCAATTTGATTATCATATTTTGTCATCAATTTTTGTAATAATAAATCATGTTTAATTGTATTAAACGCGTTCTTAAAATCTACATAAACAGCTATAGCTTTTCCATTTCAATTTCCATTACAATTAAAAGATCCAATGCGTTGGATATATGTGGTGCACTCATCATCATAATTTTTAACTAATAATTAAATTAAAGATATTTTATCTAACTGATATGCATATAGCTTCATTAAAAATTATTAAATTATTCATCATTTTTGTTCTTCGGTAGGTACTTTCCAGGTTCATCATACACGCGGACAACAGAACCACGCACAAAAGTGTTGTTAAATACAGCCAGCACAACCCAGCGCCACCCAGATCACTGAAAATGCTTTCCAAAGTAAAATACAGATCTACAAATTTAATACCTACGGGATAGTAGCAGGAAAGTGAACTACACGATATTTTGTACCTGACTAAAAAATCATTTCGAAATTTGGTTTCGGTATTCGGGATGGGAGTAAGCGGCCCAAACAATTCAACTTTTCACTCATACACTCGACTGTGAAACCAATACTAGATATAATGAGTCCCCCCAACAACAGACAAAATATGACGGGGATATTCCCCTTCAATGAAGCACTAACTGGAGAATCCTCCTTCTGATCTACGTGGTCGCCAATGGACTGGCTACCGGCAATGATTTTAATTTTAGAGAGCGTTTCCACAATGCCCATCCATCTGTTCCCTATTCCCGATTCCTTAAAGCGTCCCAATCTTATCGGCACTTGTGGGGGAACAAGGCCATCCAAGTATAGGTGAAAGAAACGTTGAAAGTACAACTCCTTTCCCAGCCCCCCTATGTCCCCCAGTTGTTGGGAGTAGTTGAAGGCAACATTTGATTCTAAAACGAGTGCAACTTTTTGCTCGCATTTACTAAGGAGTTGGAACAAGTAAGCTTGTTCATTGCTGGCATACTGCTATCCCAGATTTTCCAAAACTTGACTCCATTCACTGTATGAGAATTTCATACGGTCCCAATTCAGGTTGTCGGTCTTGTATTGTTGTATCAGGGATGGAATTAAGTTCCCAGTTTGCAAATCGCTGTGGTTATATATGATTCTCTTTAACTCTAATTCCTCGTCACTTTCATAATAGTACACATTGCTATTAACAGAGTACTCTGAGAGTACTACTCTCCTACCTCACGTGCGATTTCGGACCATATCGAAAAATATGAAGTGATCCAGCTGTGTTTTTTCTTCCCTGTTTGAAGCTCATCCAGCCCAGTTAGGTTTACAAGAAGGTACGGGAAGTCGTTTTGACTAAACCAGAATATGTACTCGCTATCAAAAGAGCTCGAATAGACTTTGATTTTATCATCAACCAATTGTTGGAAATGTTCGTATGGAAGTGGCTTCCTTGGTGCGACCATATTGTAAACGTTAGCATTTTTGTAGCCATTGCTTAGCAAAATTGCGGTCAAAAGAAACACCCCCATCAGTACTCGAATTGGATTACCTCGCAGAGGAAGAAATGTTCTCCAAGGGAAAGGGTCACCTTGCTCCACCAACACTTTGAAGAGTGAGAGGAGTCTCCTAGAGACTGAGATATAACCTTTGACGTCCATTCGACCATTTCGAACCGGAATCTTTTTCCAAATATTAATAATGACTATTAACGATACCCCGATACAAATCCAAATGTTTGGGTCGTACACGTTAACAATTTCAATAAAAGCAAATGCCTGAGCCCCCCTGTGTCCACAAACAACAAACTGAAATTGAGTTAATGGACTGGGTACGCATAAGGGTAAAAATATATTACGAGTTGGCCACAGCAGGGTTCTCATATTTGGTAGTTTGTAGCCTGGCGCATTCCATTTGTCGGGTATACCCTTTTCCCAGTATGAAACTCCGTTCGTGCAAATTTGTACTCCATTTTCAGGGACTCCGTCGTATGTAATGTAACTATAATTCTTCATCACGGAGGTCAGCATGTGACGCATGATATGAGCCGTTACATCCTTCAACCATTCGAAATCATCAGATGCTTTTTTAGTAGGTCGACGGTGGAGGTGACCAGGGGTCAATTGGATATTGCAGCTATCACGCTTTATTTGTAAAGTAGTTTCAGGAAAGTAAACACTCCAGAATACATTCCCATCCCATGCCTTCAAAATTAACCGATTTAGGACAGACATATGCAAAACCCTCGCATCTGCAGAAATACTGCAGAGGTCGGGCAATAAGTTTTGCAAAGTCATTGCTGGGGCTATGTGATGGAAAGCCACACGGCGAATAGTTTCACTGTCGGTTCCAATTAGCATAGCCCAAACAAATCCTTTATTCTTCACATTCAGCCCTTGACCAGATGATTCACTCCCTGTTTCCAGTATCCATCTGTCCAGTATCATTTCCATAGTCTCAAGCTGTTCGTCCTCATGGGAGTTATGCTCAATTGCAATGGAGGTTGCGACAAATATATGAATGACTGGTATTGAACTTTGCAAAACATGTTGAAAATCTTTCAAATCCAAATCCATTCTTTGGTATTGCCACTGGGAAATCGTTTCGGACTTGTATCGTATGTCTACACGGGAAAAGTTGTGGCCAGTTATAAAATATGGTACCCGTATGGCAATCGGAGGAAAAATGTTCATCATCATCTGGCAATTCCATGGCTTCGACTTGGAGGCATATTTCAAGAAGTCAACCTGCCCACAGCGTCTTAGATACGATTTACCGGCTTGGCTGACTGACTCATTGTAGAACATACACTGCGAAACGAGATCCTTATGACTATGACTACGACGGCGGTGCCTTTGCCTTGGTTCAAACATCCACTCCAATCTCCTGAATTCCTTTGTGTATGGCGCATCATCGATCACAACCGGCATCAGTTTACGAAGGATAACAGGTTGGTTGGCATTTACAAGGTCGACACCCATGAAATTCGTGATGAAGTTGATGCAGTTACCATCTCCAGTTATTTCAATCTCGCCCAAGTCGACTGCGCTGCTGTTGACTTGCCACAAGGAAAACCAGTCTTCAGATAATCGTTTCAAGTCTGGGTTGTTGTAAGGAGTGTGTACGTGGATAGTCTCGGAGTTATCTTCATGTCTTCCTGCAGCAACTTGGAGGAGTAAAATTATCAGTGGCAGAAGTATGTGGTGGTCTTTTGCTTTAATTTGATGATACATTTTTATAGATAATAAAATTGGTAAATGGAAGTGAAATGCTTCTAATTTTTATTTCATGAACGTTAACTGATAGTTTTTTTTGCACTCCGGTAACGTGTTGGCGTGTTCCTCTGTTCTGTCAAATAATTCGAATGGCATAAGACAGAATTATTTAACTTTCCCAAGGATAGCTTTCTCCATTTACTACGTCATAGAGGAGAAACCGACGTGGCAGTTCTAATATACGTCGCTCCACTAGCAAAACCCTTGTTCCAGGACGTGGTTTCAAATATATTAGCACTTCGGCCACATACGAATAGAGTAGGAGGTTAGATATACATATCCAAGCCAATCTTGTACATGTGGTAAAACTATCATCAATTGTTCATTTGGCTACACCAACTAGTGAGCTTGTCATTTTGAAAGAGCTTCAGACCATAAAATACCAAGTTGTCATTGAAAAGAGGCAGAGGTTATTAGATTTTCCCATATCACACGTTTCGTTTCACCTTTGGGGAAGGGTAAAAAGGGTTCAAAGGATTAGTATGATGCAATCCGTTTAATCATCGATAGTCAATGCAAAGGGCCAAGGAACAAGAGACAAGTTGAGTACATACGTACGACGTAGCATGTAGCAAATTTTAGAGCAGAGAAGACACGAGTAAATTATATGCAAGCACCATCATTTTTTCGTGGGTTCTTAAACAGTTTTAAAGTTTTATATTAGTAAATAATAAAATCATTTGATGCATGCAATTAAATACAGCTAACTAGATACACTTAGAAGTCAATTAATTATAAGTATTTCATTAAATATATTATTTTACAGATTATACGCATTCTTTGCAGTAGCACAATAAATTCTTCCAGACAGTACACAAAATATAATGCCCTCTCGTGTTTCGATCATTTCTCATAACTATGAATGTGGGAATGTGTCTACCGTGATTGAATGGCAAAACAATTTGCCACACAATAATACAATCATACCAAAAGCATTCCTTCTTCAATGTATCAAATACATAATCATTATTCTGTTTTATACTTCCCCGAAACCCCAGGAATATCAAACCGAACAACCTCCCTGTAATAGCCACATACGGAAATGAGCAGCCCAACAACCAAACCAACCCAAATCACTCCAAATGACTTGAAAGTAGCACTTTCAAATGTGCACTTGGCTTGTACCTTATCCAAATTAGCGGCACATGCAGCTGCATAGTAATTCCAGGACATTTTACCTCCCTCCACCCTGGCCAAAGCCAAGTTCCTTAGTGCCGACGCCTCCACAATCTTGCAGGTCTTACCTCCCCACCAGTCGTAAATCCCGGACTCAATCAATGCGCTCATGTCTCTGGTGAAGAACTCTGTGAAGAAGTTCCGCTTCCCTTGATAGATCCAGTAGCGTTGACAAATCTTGTCGTCGTTTCTTACCTGAACCCGGTGACCAAAAGTGAGGAGCAATGTGTCGTATGAATGGGGAGGTGTCCATTCCTGATCCGTCTTCCCACCTCGCTTAAGGGGATCCGAAAATACAATTTTGGATCGTTCGCTGTAGGTGACTAGTGCGATCCTAGGATTCCCTTCTTCAAAATCCAGGAGCTGGTCATCCCGAGCCCTAAGTGTATCCATTAGGGTTTCGTTATCCATCGGTCTAATGGCCCGGAGGAATCTTGATGTCATGTTTTCTCTGCGACTTTGAGAGATCAGCTCATCCACTTCCATTTCCGGGACGAATATCTTGTAGCGATTGATAAATGGATGACTCAACAGCTCCGTGAAATTCTTCGGGGTGGGTGGCATCCTCTCGGCAGTAAGTGCGGAATACATATCTCCCGTATAATATTGACGTAACTGAGCTGTTGCGATGAGCCATACGAATGCTAGGATGAACAAACCCAGTGATCTCGTCAAACCCTTCCCCATGTGGCCCTGCTCCAAGAGCACAGACATGACCCAGAACAGGCCAAAGCTTCCTCCTGATGCTTTCCTCATAGCCAGATACATGATCAAAGATAACATCACGAAAGATATCCAAACATACCTTCCGAATGGCTTCAGCAATACCATTAGATCGAACTCCGACCTAGATTAAAGAATTAGTATAAGCGATTAATTTCTGTTTACATTCAAATAAAATTGAAATCTCAAAACTTCTTTCTCATCTGGTCAATTTCGGATCGATATAAATGGCGAAGCGGAACCCTTGAAAATGACCCGTAGCCGGGACATATGCCTTTCCCCGGTTCCCAACCCTTTGGAAACCTTCAGTCCCCTCAAGTTCCTTCAGCTCCACCGGGAATGGCCACGTCTTCGAGTAGTCTTCATCCGTCCAATACCTCAACTGCTC
>JAQIXQ010002377.1:0-10819 GCA_034700485.1 Pseudosinella alba | reverse complement strand
CATCTTGGAAGAAGCTTGCCACGAGGAATCAGTCTGTTCCTTCCAATTCCAGGATTTCGCACATGTGAGATGGCTCGAATTGACAAGAACTTTTGCTCCTGCACTTACATGGAAGTAGCCAACGTGTCGGATCCGGAAATTGACGCTGCTGAGAAAGCGGACATTGTTATCTCCCAAATCAATTCTATCCTTTACCGGAGTAACGGAAATTGTTCTGTCCTCGAGCTGCAAAATGTGAGCATGGTCAGCCGAGTGGGTTACCCAACTGATTTTTTCTGGAGCGGGTATAAAATTAACTTGGAAACTAAGCCTGGCGGAGGCCAATTTGAAGCATTAGTTGTAAAAGTCAGCGAGGAGGACGATTGGGAGGTTCGAGGTCCCATAGTTAGAAGCGATCTGTATGGGAATCAAAGTCAATGCGTTCAAGATATCGACCTCAAACCATATTGTTACTGCATGCATTAGTAGTTGACATTCATCTAGTAAAATTATATGCTTTAAAAATATATGTGCATGTTAAGAAGAACTATACAAATGAATTGAAGAAGACTAATTAAGATTAGACATGCAATTATATGCATTCCGTAGGTACAAGAGATAAACTGTCAAAAGACAATTAAATTAATTGGCTCCATTTATTTTGGGAATGAAAAAATTAACTTACATTCATAACAATCAACGAACAAACGTATTTTGAATTTCATACGAATAAACGTTTGCAACGGCCTAACTACGGAGCTGAAACTGACAATATTACAATTTGTCTTCAAAATCTAAAGTTTAAAAGAATACGGCGTTGAAGTATTACAGTTGTACATTTACAACAATGAAAATTAAAATTTCGACCTTTGACATACTTCGGGTCATCCGACATGTTTCAAAATAGGACGTTTTCATTCTCATAAGGAGTTAAGCCTATGTACAAAATATTAGAAAAATTAAAGCAGGAATGAAGCCAGGAGAGCGTGCACAGACAGACAAACATCACAAAACCATCACTACGCTTTCAGCTCCGTAATAATGCCTTGTTACATCTCCCGGATAAATCTCAAGTCCTAATGTAAATACCCCAATTACTAAACATTTGATAGCATTATAAATTATATACAAATTATATGTTGCATGCTTATCAATGATTTGATAATTGCTTGATTTTATGCATCCCACACTTACAATGCTCTAGCGGGTAGATTACAATTGCCATACCTAAGCCAACCAGAAGAATGCTGAAAATAACCAATATGTTTCCCTTTAACGAGGCGCTTTTCGGGCCATCATCACTTTGATTACTTAACGGATCTGTTCCCTTAATCTCTGAGATATTTGCTTTATACTTAGAATGATCATCCAAAACATTCATCCACTTTACCATTATCCCTGACTCTTTGAAATATGCAAGCCGTACAATAATCCAGGGTGGCATCGACCCAGCAAACTTGAATTGGAATCCCTGTCTTAAAAACATCTCTTTCCCCATGTACCCCTTCTCGTTTCCCAAGAAAATTACGAATCTGGGTGCAACATTGGAACTAAGAACGACTGCCGTCTTATCACACTCACGAAGGGATTTTAATAAGCCTTCCTGTTCTATCTGAAAATATCGATCCCTTAATTTCTTTTTAAGCTGACGGATCGTCCCACTCGAATAAACAGAGACTATATCTATGTTAGGGAATTGCAACTTTAGCTGTTCAACAGCTGGACTCAAATAATCCTCAGGGTGCAATCGGGTGTTCCGGATGACATTATCGTCTAAATACATTTCCTCCTTGCTTTCGTAGTACCTCTTGGTGTCTATAATTTTTCTATTGTTGCTTATTTGAGTCCTAATCCCGGAAATTATTTCAGAATGAATATCCCCATGTGCCGTTCTCTTGAAATGATTGGTTTGAAAAATATACTCTGCTCCCGGTTCGATCGAGGTACTATTCTCAAAACCTTCCCATGGCGATATATTTAGATATCCGGATCTTGTGTAAATATTAAATGTTCCCTTAACAAGTTGCTCAAAACTTTCGTAGTAAATAGGTTTACGGGGCGCAATCATATTGTAAACATTTGTGTTCTTGTAGCCATTGCTTAATACAATACTAGCAAGCAAGAATGCTCCGAATGATATTCGGATTTGATTATTGCGAAGAGAATTAGTATCGGAAATGGGATCCCCTTGCTCCAAAAATACCTTCAGCAGTGACATTGACCTCGAAATATAGTCACTTCTACAAGATTTAGGAAGACGAATCATCCTCCAAGTCATCAACGTAGCTAGGATGCAGAGAAATAGCGAGAGCCACACAGCCCTGTCGTAAACGTTTAACAATTCTTGAAAGGAAATCGATTGTAGTCCTCTCAAACTGCAGGTCACGAAACGATACGCATTCACCTGGTCCGGAATAAAAATAGGCAGATGCAATTTCTTGGTAAATCCCACGGAGACTGTAAATCGCGGTATAAGGTACTGAAAGTCATAAGTGAAATCCCTCATAATTCTGGGTGCTTCCTCTGCCATCCGACCATTCACACATATGATATGGTTACGTTGAACATTGGCGTTGCCAGTGTTGTAGGTGAAGTTCTGCATGATGGACATCCAGACATGGACCATAACGTGGGCCACGAGATCATTTGCTCTTTTAAATTTTGCAAACATTTCCTGGATTTGTGAATGTCTCCCCGGTAACAAGTAATTTTCACAGTTGATTCTTAAAAAATGTTTGTAAAAATAGTCAGCCCTTTCATGCAGTCTTAGATTGAGATACAGGCTGTCCAAACTCCAGTATATCATGTCTCCATACCTTAGTCCTGATGTTAGCGAATTCAATAACCCAGATTGGGGAACAAAAATGGGAATGTTACTATTTTTAGCTCTGTCTGAGGGTTGCGGACTGGACGGACGTGGTGTTACGTGTTCAGGTGATCCTGTTATATGAAACCTTCCTCCCTTCTCATCCAATACGGCCAGGAAAAATAGTATGTTATACGGATATTTTGGATCTAACGGGTGCTGTTTCCGTTTCACTTCTTTTTTCGTCCAAGAATGTATTAGTTGATGCTTTTCCATCTCGCCCAATCCACTATTCCACCAAATGGTTGTTGTTAGGAGGAAAATATGAACTATCGGGATACGACTTGGTAGACCCATTCTAGACTCGTCTGATATGAGGCTGTAATTCCAAGTGTCGCATCCATGGTGGTCACTTGCATCGAGCTCATCAAATAACGTGTCCTCATCCACCTCCGGTTCTTCTGGCGGGGAAAGGTGAATGTTGAATTGACAGTTCCAAGGTTTGGAGTGTGAAGCAAATTGGGTAAAGTTGACGGGATCGCACCATCCTTTCTTATCCTCACCTTTGAAAGGCAAGTTTTAAAGCAGGTATGTGAATTAGTTGCAGTTACAAATATTTCCATCATACTAATTGTAAGTTGACTTACGAATTACAACCGGCTGTTGAAATCCACCAAGATCCGCATCATAATAGTTCTTGACAATTAGTATGCAGTTACTTTCAACTTCAACCCAAGTGGACAATCCTTGGAAGTCGACCGGAGTATCGAGGGAACCTCGGAGATTGTAAGGTACTTTGCTTTGATGAAGTAGCTCCGCCGTCATTACTCGGAGCTGGATTAGTGAGATAACTAATAATATTGCGAAATTACTTGTGCAAATCTCCATGGCGTATCAGGGATGCTGATGCAACTATTAAATGTGAAATTTATTAATCTAAGCGAGATTATCTTCAGAGGGTAGCAATATTGTGGATACAAATGGGAAGGATGAAAGATGAATACTGATGACCCAATCCCATCAAAGCCAACATGAAGTAATATATTCTTTTGCAATTATTACATTTGAATTATAACATGTCTAAAAATACATTCGAGAAAAATACAAACCTACAACAGAATTAATACAATTTATATATCCTTTCATGTTGAAATCTACGTAGTATTCTCATTCTTATTGTCAGAAGTGTCTAATCGTAAGTGTTTATTATTTTCTGTCTTGACCATGAACAAATGGCGAACAGGAATAACTAACTTAAATATTAGGTAGTTTCAAGCATCCTTCGTCTATTTCGTACAAAAAGTTTCAATTGTTGGAAAATGAAAAAAAAAATAAAAATAAAAATAAAAATTGTAGAACTTCTTTGGTGGGCAGAATATGTCACATTGGAAACTTACTGATCAAATGTTTTTCATTTGAATATTACTCAAGCTTGTTTTTAGTATTCTAGTGTTAAATCCCGTTATATCTCACGAATGCATATGTAATTTTATTTATTCCTTTACAATCTTGCAATGCAATACTATTGCCCATATACACGAAAAACTGAACTGATATACGATAACATAATTAACATTATAAGCCCGTTCTTTTAATTTAATAGCGGAGTGGAATCTTAGGCAACTCGATTGTACGTTATGTAATTTGGCTCAAAGTTGTCGTCATCACCATCATCATCATCGTCATCATCATCCTGTAGAGTGCTATTATCCGGTTTGGATGAACAGGTCGAAACGGCGTCATCGAGTTCATCTTCATCGTCGTCACTTGATACCCCCTCAGTTTCTCCGGTGAGGTCATCCGATAAAGCCACAGCTTCCGCGTATGATGGTGGAGCTGGATAAAAAGTTAATAAAAATGCAGAAGAACATATTTAAAAGAATATACAAAGGAACTAAATGGGAACCATGGTCTATTAACTTAACTTACGGAGATCAGGATAGTCCGGAATTGGTGATGTGAATGAAAGACTTCCCTCATTTGAAGTGGACGGCCTTGATAGTTCCATTTCTACAATGTCTTTCTTGTCAACATTTCCTTTCCGGAAGTTCCCAAACGTGGATCTCAAGGGAATGGTCCCAATCATGACCGGGACCAGCGCATTTAGCGCCTTACTCATTCCCTCAATATTCATCTTAAGGTAGAAATAGTACTGGATGTCGATGATACCCCTGCACTCACCTCCCAGCTCTGTTGGGGGTAGCGGTGGGATAGGCAATGAACTTGTCCACACCTCTTGATGCCACCCTTGCTCCAGCACAGGTCCTTCAACAAGACTCACAGTCTGTTTGACAGTCTTCTTTGAATATTTTGACGCCCGTAACTTCGCAACTTGGCGTAGAACTGCCTTGACCTTGTGCACTTTCTTGTTGCTGGTGTTGCTCATATCCGCCCTGAAGTTTAGAGCCTCTCCGGGAACGAATCCGGATCTGGGTAGGTTCAATTTCAAGCTGATATCCCCTTTCCGGAGGAGGAATGAGTTGGAGCCCTTTGTAAAAACATGCTCCTGAGGGGTTCCAGCTCCTGGAGCTATGTTAAGGTCGTATATCCCATTTACAGTGAAGGGGAGCCTAGTCCTATCATTTAGTTTGGGGAGGGGTCGATTTCGAACAACGGAAATGTAGTAGACTACCTTGGAGTGCTTACCCTTGAATGAGGAGGGGAGATTGGTGGGGAGGAGGTAGGTGAAGGGGTAGGAATGGCATCCTTCCGGTAAGACAATTGAGTTATCTCCAACTCCATCCTTGGCCACGACGCTGCTGATGGTAACGTACTTCTCTGTTTTGGAGCGATAGACGTGGGTTTGTCCGTAGTGGTCTGTCCATGACACTCTTCCTCGTCCTTTCAAGAATATGGTCACACCTGAGAAGTGACCAACAATCAAACTTGAACTATGTTTGATGGGTGTGACTGAGGTGACAATATACTGTAGCAATCTTTTAAAACAAAATAAGTTATTACTAATCACTAATCACTAATAGCGAATTGTTTTTAAAATTTAGTTTACTTTTAACGGTGTCCGGTTTATTATTCTGGATTATTACCCGACCTTCCACTATTTGTCCGGAGAAGTATGACTTGTGTGGGTTGTCCAATTTAATTTGAACGCTCATCTTGATTTTCTGGGGTGAAGCTAATTAACTATCCGAAACATGGTTTCTTTTTTAAAAAAATATATAATTAAATTGACCCGGAATTTTAATCGCGTAACAAATAAAATTAAAATTTACAACTTGATGATGCTGATGCTGATGTTGGTGTGAACTAGATCTAGTCCATCAATGGGGATTGGATGCATATGACATAATGGCTGGAATGGAATTATGTAGATAACATTCAGATAACATATTTTTTTACGCATATTATTTTGGAAGTCATGCAGGTCGGACCATATGTCATTCAGATTAACTTGTGTCCGCATTCATGTTATCTCGGATTCAGATCCATCCACTTATAGCTTCTATTAATTGTTATCTTTTCAGGGTTTTGATGTAACAAACCAAGTTTTGTGATGACGATATTGATGTGATGAGCATATGCTAGGTATTGAAATGATTGCTATTAAAACTGAATTTATAAAGCCGAGGGAGGTAAGATTCAGGGGTAGCAATATCAAATTAAATGTCATTAATATCAATCCCAGGTGGTACTCATTCTCATGAGCATATATCAGTCAGCCTCATTAAAATGATAAAAGTGATATAAACTCAAATTTTGTTTGGTTTATCTAATTTGTTTTGTAAATTCTGGCTGGCTAATTTAGCGATATCTAGACGAGATATGAATTGTGTATGACTACATATACGACTACGTATATTCTTATTTATTATTAATAAATACTCAAAGCAAACTCATAATTAATCACACATTCAATGTATGGCATTTGCAGCAATCCAGGCGCCACGTTATTTAAGCCATTGTGCCAATTGCTTACGTCAATTCCGAACATGTCAGCTAAAACTGTAGCAGTTGAAAGGCTTACGATAAGAGCCATTACGTAACTGCCATGATCTAATGCTCTTGAAGAAATTTCCACATTGGTATGTTTACACCCCAGTTAGTATTTAAGTGCCACACTTGTGCAACCCATGCTATTTCTATCAGTGCATGATATTATACATTCGCTTGGGAAAGTGGGTTTACCCGATTTGGTAAGTAAAACATTACAGCATAGCATATATCATATCAAGATGAATCAGACTGGATCACTGACATCTGGATCACTTCATTCACTTCAAAAAATTTCCCGTTTCGTTTCGTCAATTCTCTTTATTGCTAGTATTCTTAAATGACGTCGTAGGTTCTCTTGGATCATATTAGTGCGTTTTTAACTTTCATTGAAATCGGAGATTTGGATTTAACCTGAAACGTGTATTGCAAGCAAACATATTTTTTCACCAAAGACATCAAATCATACCTCTGTAATCTACAATCTCAATCATGATGGCATACAGACATTTTATTTTTGTATTAACTTTCGTCAGCCTCTGTAGGATTGCTACAGTTGGGGCTAATCGTTCAAACACTTTTGTCGACACAGTTGACTTTAAAGATCTGAAATCATTGGATGAAAGCCACTGCATAATAATCCTCACGAATAAAATTGGGCATGACATAGCTGGGATTAAGGAACCGATCATGAACAGTAAGTATGAATATAACCAAAAGAATGAAAAATAATTCTGTGAAAATGATCATGCTCAGAAGAAACTTAATAATTACACACATTTTCAAGGGGGACAAGGCGCATATCCTATTCAGATCAACTTCTTTTCATTTGCGTCCAAATCAAAGCCATGGAATTGTCAGATTGACATTGATTTGCTCTTCTCTCCCCAACTTGATCCCGACGAGGGTTATCTCCATCAGTGTCAAAATACTTGGCTCTACAGCGGTCGCATTTTGCAGGCAGAGGGGGCCAACGTCCTACCAAGTTGGATTCCAAGAATACATATCCTTGCCTTGGCACTCCCGCCACAGGAATGGAATGAGGGCCGGGAAAATGTCAAACTGAGCAAAGGATTTGACATTTGGACGAAAATCATAATGGACCCCAGCGCAGTAGTCAAAACACACAACAAAGGATTTTTCGTGGCGAGGATAAGCAGAAAATCAAATGGTCGTCATCACTTCACCTCACTGATGCAGTTGAGTCCCCGACCATGTCTGGGATGCGAATTATACCAATTGAACCCACTACCTGTCAACACTACCCTTTCTGAACTATATAACCTGGTTGGGAATTACCCTCCACTACAAACCCACTGGGATATTCATGCGCGTGTGAGGTATGATAAAGGTGCTTCCCTGCTCCAGGCCCACTTTTACCAATGCAAAAATGACGCAATGGTCTCATTACACGCTCTGCGACACAGATCAGTAGATCTTGATGAAATACAGGCTGACATAATCACACATATTTGTTCCTCCTCGCTCATGGGAAACCACAGCTACCATATGCCAAACGGAAACTCATACCTGGAATGTACGAACGGTAATAAAGAGGAAACTAAATTTCACACTGCCACCACCCAATTCATCCCTCGCTTAAGGATACATGCGCCCGTGCATATCCCAGACACATTGAACAACTTCCGCTTCATCAGCTGCATGCACAGACGGACTCCAATGGCATTTGAGGAACTGGTCAATGTTTACGACTGGTATATTTGGCTCTCCATAGTTATTACCATCCCCGCAGTAATAACCGTCTGGGAAAGGTTCTCTAGTTTGAAAATCGGCTCCTTGATTTGGAAAACGTTATCGCTGTTAAGGGTATTTTTGGAACAGGGAGATCCCTTCCCTGGGAGCATCTTCCAGCAAAATAATCCAATTCGGATCATGCTTGGCATTTTCCTCCTCATGGGGATCATTCTTAGCAATGCCTACAAGAATAGCAATGTCTACAATATGGTAACCCAGAGGAAATCCATTCCATACCAGAGATTTCGGCAACTGATGAGCGATAACTTCAGCGTTTATACAAGAACCCGTCGTCTGGATTTTTCTCAGTATGGCTTAATAAAATCCAACGATTCGAATATAGATGCGAGTTACCAACACCCATATCATACTCGTTGGATGCCGTACGCAGAAATTTCTTCCGAGATGATTCAGGTAACATTTCCCGACTGTCCCCAATGTTTCATGAATAGAATGAAGCCTCAGTATTATGAAGACCGTACAGCGGTAGAATTAGACGAGTTGGTCAAGAACGAGACAGGCCTGCATCCACGAAACTTTGTAGCTGACTCGATAATCGCTGTACGGTCAGAGATGTCTAACTGGGACCTGGAAATCAAAGGAAAGCAGTTTTACTCCATCGTCCAGGAACTAACGCAGAGGTATTACCGGATTGAGCAGGAAGGGCTGTTGACGGCTCTTAGCAAATGCGACAAAACAGCTTTAGTTCTGCCTTCAAAATATACAGGGAATTATCTCAGGGGTTTGAAGCCAGAAGGAGGGTACTTTGGGAAGGAGAGGTACTTGCAGCACTTCTTTACATTTTACGTTGAGGGCCTGCTACCACTACCTCTCATAAAGAGGCTGTCCTATTTCAAGAAGTCGGGCGTGGTCCTAATGTGGACGAATTTACTCGACACTGTCATATTACGAGAAGGTACTTCTGGGAACAGTTCCCAATCGATATCAGTCGACTCATCCGATCCATCACCCAGGAGTGCCTCTTTAAGGGGAAATATCGTTGTAATTTTTACGCTACTTATAGCCGGGTTGCTTATGTCTGCTTTAGTGTCTCTCCTCGAATTAATGCTTGGGGTTGGGAAATATGTTTACAGATATCATACAATTAGGCCGCACTTATCAGGATTGGCAGTCAAATTTGTATAGACTATTTGTTGTACAGGTGCATTTAAATTTTGACTAATTTGTGTTTTGTTCTTAAGTTAAACTATACCAATCAATTTAGGCTCTGCCTGGGACTTGTAACATTATCCCTGAGGGGAAATGTAAAATTTGGGTGAACAGAACGTCTCACAAAGTTAGTTTTTGGATGAAGCGATCTCGGATGCCAAAATCGGCATTTTTATTGATTATTGATTTTATTGATGTGCTGGCGTAAGCGGATAAATTAGAACCGACTTGAACAGCTTAACGGATGAATTAATTTTAGTATATATATACATGTGCACGTAGGTTAAATTGTGACATGGTTACGGAATAAAACAATTAACTGAACAGTATGTCATTGACACCTAAGACGGCGGCAGGATATCTAAGCAATTATGCCAATTAATGAATGGGGATCTATAATACGTGCGAGATTATGCGTGAATAGGGCAAATGAGAACATGCGTACCTAATTAACAGGTTATAAAATTACTGATGCGGATTCTAGTAAAGTTTAAAAAATTGTCCAGTTTTTTTTTGGTTTTGTGTAGACTATATTTGAATCAATTTTATTATAATAACAACATTTGAAAAAGTAAGTTCGTGTGTCAAAGTTTATCTTGAGATAATTTAAATATTTTGTTATTAATGACGAGCAATCGGTGCCCCCCGTCTCGACC
Source organism: Pseudosinella alba (assembly GCA_034700485.1). NCBI lineage: Eukaryota > Metazoa > Arthropoda > Collembola > Entomobryomorpha > Entomobryidae > Pseudosinella > Pseudosinella alba. The sequence goes on along the minus strand of JAQIXQ010002377.1, from coordinate 505 downwards.
CCGTTTCTTCCTCCGGTTTTTTCTCGGGTTTTGGCTTGGGTGCGGATGTAGGCTTGGGCGGGAGAATATTTGTTAGGGTACACATGTATCGTCGCTTTTGATCAGAATCAGTTGGCATGTACCCAAGGTGTGTGATGTTCGCTCGAAGGACGGCAACCAAACCAAACTTGACATCTCGTTCATAGTCAAACTTTGAATTGTCTACGTAGCCGACAAACTGTCCCTCTATAAAAAGAATACTCCGTATTGTCTTGTAATTCATCGTTTCCCCCTTTTTCCAGTAATACACATTATTAGCAAACTTGGAGTAGACCCAGAAGTGATCTGAAACAGAAAAGTACTCCATTTTAAAATACGATATTAGAAATATTCTTCATGGAATAGGTTATTTATCCATACCCGAATCAATTGAATTATTTTTTATTCCGTAGTCTTTATTTTCCTGTTCCACCTCGGATTTCATAGCAACCGAAATGTAGTCATATATGACCTTGTTTTTTATATA
>JAQIXQ010002376.1:0-10821 GCA_034700485.1 Pseudosinella alba | reverse complement strand
CTCCTAGTTTCCTCAATCCTCCCAATTCGCTTTAATTTTCATCCATCCCTCCAAATTTCCTTCTAGTCTCCTTTTTTCTCAAAATTCCGTCCAAGTTTCTTCAATTCCTTCAAATTCTGTCCACCTTTCCTCTGCCCCTCCAAATCCTACACATTACCTCTAAGGTTCATCCATCCTACCAAACCCCATGAAAAGAGGTTTTATTCCGAACATTTCATTCCGGGATCCCGTTTTCAGCACGGTTTGAGGAAGACTCCTCCTATCCCATTATCTCGTTTGAGAGCTATCTCGTTTTGCAAATACTTTCCTACATCAATCATCTTATCCCAAAATCCAGCATTTTCCCCTCAAAATCCATCATCATTCCCCAAAATCCTGTGTCATCCCCCGAAATCTAACATTGTCCGTCATCCTCCAAAAATCATCAGCATTGCCAAAATTCTCGCTTCATCGCTCAAAATCCATCGTCATCTCCCCGAATCCAACATTATCAGCCAAACTAAATAATCGTCCATATCCCCCGCATCCTACCGCATCCTTGGACATCAACCATCAACTCTCCATTCCAAATGAATAACAAACTTATCTGAATACCTGTCAAGTCAAAAATAAAAACTGAAAACAGCTGGGAAACTGGTTTCCTGAGCTAGACATGTTCCACTTGACACAAGCAAGTTATGGACTAACTAAGGTTTGAATGCGTATGCTCATTATCCATCTTAGCGTGTCCTCATATATCCGCGAGTAATTTAAGTGTTTTCATTGGCTCTCCAAAATGTTCGCCGTCCGTGGGCAAGTTAATTTATAGGCCATAAACGTAAATTTTCCGGAGTGGATCTCATGTCAAATCTGCTTGGTGTAAACATATAACAAAGTAACTGCGTCTTCGTCTTCTCCAAAACTGTATCCATATCCTCTTAATGTATATACAAGTTCAACTTCTTCCTTAATCCTATTTATACGCTAGACTCAGCTAACATGCTTATGCTTAGCACGATCTAGTTTCTGGCATTTGTTGAATCTGCTCTGCACAATGTAAATGCAAGCCATCATTTCACCAGCATATTCTCAAGATTTTTGTTCAGTAGAGCCTCGTCCGACTCAAGTAAAATTGTCGAGTCATTTCTTTCATTGCATTTGTTACGTGGTTAGGAGTTCAGAGAAAAGCCTCATTTTGGTATTCCCTTTTGCATTTGCTCTCACACATGCGAGGTTGCTCTCTTGGTCGAGTTTTTGTCTTTACTTGTTATGAAGTGTCCAAGGTCCATTCTCACGATGAAATCGTTGACAAAACGATTCTGATGCTGCGATGAACAGTGCAGCCCTTGACTGACTCGAGCTGTTCAAGCAGACAAGAGAGAGAGAGAGAGAGATGAAAGTGAACAAGCCTGGACTTGAGTTCAGTATGGTTTTAGAGAAGAGCCAGGCACCATCTCCGGAGGAAGTGGTCTGGAATCAGTTTAGTTTAATTTAGTTAATTGAAAGCCAGCAACATTTCTTTTAATTGTTGTTTTGTGGAAATAAGCATTAATTATAAAATATAAAGTCTTCGTTAGCGTGCATTGGACATTTTAATTTAATTTAGTTAAGCATAATTAACCCCGTCTTGTTTTTCGGAGCGTTTCATTAATTTCCCCTTGGGGGTGGTCCAACTATCTATCCAAGAAGGTCAACACTTTTCCCTGGGAAAAACAGCATTGAATGATAAGAAGAGATTTATCAGGAAGATTCGAAAAATAAAAAGTGGTATCGCTTGTATTGTGTATTGTGAATGTCTGTTCCCTAATTGATTGATAATTTTAATCAACTTTTGACTGACAACTAGAAAGTGGTAAAAATATAGAACGCATTTTAATTTATAATTAATATTTTAACGACATCCAGGGCCTTGAATACGATTAAATTGGTGATAACTTTGAATTGTAAAATCTGATTTATGATACCGTGTTAGAGCAGTGCATGCCACCTAATTTAATTTTTGCGATTATCTTGCTTTATTTTTTCAGATTATTGTTCCTAATTGGTGGCTACTTTGTTGATAACTCATCCCATTTCAACTTAGCAGCGATGCCATCAATAATTTACAAAACGACCAGTGACATCCCAAATCCGAAGGCCTTCAAGATTTTGCGGAACCCGGATCAGGCCAAGATTTCGAACAGTTTGCCCATAGGATCTATTTCACCGAATAGTGTAAGAATAAGGAGTTAATTATTTTTATTGCCGGTGTGTAAGTGTCTTCGCCAATCGTGCTTAGTAGTGAATGAGCATCTCGAACAATTAATCCAAATGGCTTAGAGCGCACTTATCAATTCTGTGTATTGCAACAAAAATGTTACTACTTCAAAGTTGGCAACTAACAAATTTGGCAATTAATGCTTAGTTGTTTACATAGTTATTGCTCTACTCTGAAAAAAACACTGATCAATTTTTTTTGTATTTTTGGCGCAGGTCTTCGTCTATAAAATCGAGAATGATTCACCGCACCAGTACTGGAGACACGAAGGGCCATTGTGGGACAACAAAGGGAGCCACAAGTGGCCTGTGAAAAACCCTTTAGTTAGGAAGGTACATCACCAGCTTAAGATCAATGGAGCACTTCAGGATTTTCATAGATTTGAATATACGCTCACAGGTTTGTTAACCGTTTTCAATTGACACCAAGACTCTCATGGAATATATTTTGACCCTTAATTATAAAATGGCACAAATTCATTTTCAATCTTTTTTATATCACAGAATCATCTGCGTTGGTCAAGAAGGGTATTCCAGGAGCCCGCAGCCAGCCATACGTAATCATACATTACAAGGGGTCCTTCTCGCTACAGTTAGACGATGTTGTCAATGCCGCCCACGGTAATAGAGTGCCATCACCGGACAGAGCGGATAACGCTTTCTTACGAGAATTGCTTGGCGGTTTGGACAGTACTCCAGTCAAGTATGCTCGGCATGGGGATCAACAGTACGGCACTCCGGTCACCAAAGTCAAGAACACTGCCCGAAAGAGGACTGCCGCATGTCAGAAGCCTGGTTTGGCTCATGACAATTCACCAGAACCAGTTTCAAACTCCCAGGAAAATAATTGTGAGTACCTATTTAAACTTCTCAATAAAATTTGACATATGACCAAGCCAGTGCTCTTGTCTCGATCGGAGACCGACCTGGCGTCATATTAGTATATATAATGAAGTTCTAACTGCAACTTAATTTACGATTGCAGATTTCTTCGACAGACACCAAATTCCAGCCCCAGACGAATGCGAGGATGGTAAGTTGCTAAATGAGTTTTCTTTCAAAAACGGAGAATGTAAAGATGAATGTTTATAAGTGGAAACGTTAATTTAATTGCAGGCGATGACTTCCCGGCCACCGATGACACTTTGGATCTAGAAGCCGCAAAAAGGTTTTGTGACGAGGATGAAAATCTGGGTAAAGGAAATATGGAAGTCAGACAATGTTACTCAATAGTTTGCTGTTACATTATTGTAAGATTGCGTTTCTTGTCACTACAAAATAGGTGACAGTCCCTGTGAAAGTGATCCCGAGCCTTCATCATCACAAACTCCACATTTTCGCTCTCATCCATCGGTAATTCCGGAAATTGAGGAACGGATACTTTCTGGAAAAGGTGGAACCGAATTGTATCAGTAAGTAATCCGTTTCACCATCTAATCAGACAAAATGTAGACATATTATGAGGGAATATTGGCTAGCAAACATAATGATTTGTGTTATTAAGGGCAGACTATTTTCCTAAGAATTGTCTGCCTTGTCGTAGATCAGAAAGTTAGATAGAATAATTACAAGAGCGCAAAACCTATTTAAATTAATGGAATATGTGAGGTGGATTACAAGTGGTGTTTTCCTGGCATGTTATTTACCATACGGGATAATACACAACTGACTTGGAACATTTTTTTCAAATACCCGTATGACAATTTTTAATTGATTACGACGACTTTTTGCGGGCAATATTTAAGAATGGCATTCTGGAATAATGAAAGCAATCCCAAAGTAATTTGATTAATAATGTGTATGTTTTTTTTACACATTCTTGTAGTGAGCTGAAGCGAGAAGCTTTACTTCTGCGTGGACTAGGGAAACAGGCAGCATCAGTTCGGAACAAGAAACAAATCTACAATCTGCAGCAGAAACTCCGCGCCCAGCTGAAGCATGATGATATCTTCGAAATTTTTCTGCTAGCATTAGAGCACCCCGATCTTATCCTGAAACTGGACCTAATTCCATCTTTATTAATGATCCAAGTCCATCCTGAAATGTCGAGACATGTCAACAGTTTCCAGAAAGCGTTTGGAAAAGTTGTCTTTCATTATGACACAACATTTAATGTTGGCAACTTCTTCACATCCATCCTCAGTGTTCGGCATCCGTTGTTCAAGAAGGAACCAGTTATTCCTGTGGCAGTTATGTTTCACCAGACAACTGAAGGGAAAATGCATGAAGTGTTTTTCCAGACTGTAGCTGATAATTTGAACCTGAATTCTGAGAAAACGGTCATCGTAACGGATAGGGAGAAAGGAATACGTCTTGCTGTTGCTAAGTATTTGGATAAAGCAACTCATCTTTTCTGCTGGAATCATTTAAAAAGGGTGAGCATTTATTAACAATGCCATTCGCAACAAATGAGCCAATATTATTATCTGTACACTTAATATTTCGATACATTCAATTTCAATTGCAAACAGAACGTTGGGGACTGGGTTACCAAGCATTACTGCAAAGCAGCTGCGACAGAGTACAAACGGAATTTTAACGACCTTCTCCAGGCTCAGACCAAGGAAGACTACATCCAACGACGTGACGCTTTTGTTGTGGAATGGGACAGAGATAGAGCTTCGTCTTATCCTAATCGCTCGTCTTTCAGTTCTTACTTTTCAAAGTTCTTAAATGACGATGTACTATCTTCTTTCCGGCCTGTACTCGAAGCCCTTAAAATCTACAACATGATCTCGGGAATCACAAACAATCCAGCCGAATCAGCAAATGCCCAGTTTAAGGGAACCATCGTAAAACAAAATGCTAACTTCTACCAGGCTGCTACATATTGGTATTTCCATCAAGTTCGAATCCTGGTCGATATTACTCTAGGATTAAATAAGCAAGGTGACTTCATCCTGAATTTTACAAAAGTCCCGAAGTCTGTATACACGGATATCGATATACAGGATGTCTTGGATCCATGCATCATGTCTCCTGTTGTGTTTGAGGGGAAGGTTCCGCCGGATCTTTTTACCAGCCAGGTATACAAGTCAACATCTCTTCCCGAGACGACCACTATTCGAGGACTAGCGGAGCTATTCATTCTCAAAGATCGCCTGGCCTGGTATCCCCGGGAAGAGATATTTGTAGTCACTGGTCTCAGGAAGAAGCATTACATTGTAAGTACTTACTTTCGAATAACTGCTAACTGAATCGTTTTTGGATGAAATTTAATGAACGACGGAACTAATACGGAGTAATTGGTTTAAATGTTCTCTGCAAATAGGTGGACCTGAAAGCCAAAAAGTGTGGATGTCCACGACCGGGCACCTGTGCTCATCTCTTTGCTGTTCAGAAAGCTACAAGTAAATACAAACTAAAAGACGAAACCAATTAAAAATTTGCTAGAACAAGCTTAACCTTCCATTACATCATAATTCAGTTTGTAACGTTGTCATTAAAATTATTTTTGTATTTTTTTTCATATACACAGGAACACTCCAAGCAAACCCATCACGTAAATGTACGCCAAATCTGGGTCAAGCGTATAGGTCTTCCGCTAAGAAATCTGCTGGAAGTAAGCGAGGGCAATTCAGGAAGGAAAAAGTGGTGCTTCCCAAATCAAAGGCAACAATCATTGGATCAGGTAATGTTATTTGAATTGGTATTATTTTTATATATTAAAATTTATAAATTTCTTTGACATGACTAGAATTGAATTTAATACATTTGGTTTTAGGAGATCCAAAGTCAGTCCCAATCGAACATGATACCGATGACAGCAACGCGGATGTGGACGATGAACAGCACATCTTCTCGGAAGAAGAATCGGTGAAGGAATCAGATCACGGCAGTAAGCTTTTATCTATTCCCATAAATGATTATTAAATATGAAATGTGGTTTAGATTTGAGTACTAAATTTAATTATGGAATTGATTTTTTAGGAAAAGGCAACCAGTCAAAGGAACCGCTTCCATTAAAAGACTTACGTCAGGATTTAAGGATTCCCAAAATAACCCAGAAAAATGTCTCCTCCGTTGTGCTGTATCTTCCAAGTGGTAGCATCACATTTCCGGACATGAAAGTGGTTTTGGGTGAATTTAAGGACAGCGAGATAACTTTGCTAAGAAAGGTGTATGGGTCTGACTTCACTGAGGACACCACGGATTGGTTAGTCGACTCCACTATTTCTGGATTTGTATCCAAAGTTACCGACTGGGAGCAGAAAGGGGACATCTGCGTCTCCGCGGCAGAGGCGGAGTATCTGTTGGAGAAGGATGACCCCGTTTTTAATTTTGACTTACATGATTGGAGTAAAGTAAAAAGGATCTTTATTCCAATTAATCCGACTCGTGCCCATTGGATGTTGCTAGTTGTGCTCCTGAAAGAGCAAATCGTTCAAGGTAATTTACCAAAACTCATCCAAATAATATCATTTGTTCATATGAAATTTACTCTCACGCTCCAAATGTTCTGAAGCAAAATATGTACCACTTTTTTTCTAGTTTTCGACCCGGTGGCTTCGTACATTTTACCTTCGGACGTTTTGCTGAAGATAATAAAATTCATCAAATCCTTTGATAAAAAACCAGCCTCTTCTTCTTGGAAAACCTCCTATCCCTCGGCATGCCGCTCTGTCGGAGACAATGCCGTGCAGTGTGGGCCATACGTTTGTTTTTATGCAGAGGCGGTGGCCAGAAATTGTTTGCTCAATGAAATGCCTGACATTACAAGTTATAGAAGACACATCTTGTCGACGCTGCTGGGTGGGTGCGCCTTTTCTGTGAGCAAGCGCATAAAAAAATGCCACTATTGCGACAATGTTGTTTCACTGAAAGAAGATAAATGTTGCATTTGTGACAGAGTTGCCCATATCAATTGTATGAGAGAAATTGTCATAAGGGGACAGAAATATTATGTCTGTCAGGCAGAATAACTGCGAAGGTTTGTATCCTGTATTGATTACTAGAAAAGTTTAAGCATTTCTTATTTCTCTAAAAGTAATCCCATTCGTGTTTTTGGTTGATTTCTGTATTTTTTTTTGCAAATTCACTTTACACTTCACATAAAATGGCTGTATGTATGTAACAATTTGTAGTTCACTCTTTTATGTTTCCAATTCTGTATGTATATAAATGATATAAGGCTGTTTGTTTGCAATCTAATATATGCAAACTTGTCTGATTGCAAGTATACTTTGTTTTTTTGAAGTCTTGTAAGGAATTGCATTTGGAGATGCTTTTGCCACAATAAGTTGTGTTTATTGTACACCTTAAATGTAAGCGTGAACTGGCTATTAAAATGTACTCACGTATCTGTGCGAATTCCTAAATTGAACTAACATTAACGATTGGTGTTTATTATGGAGTTGACACTGTAGATGTGGTTTCTTAATATTTATCTGTTTGTCTTCCTGTTTGTCAGTCCACGAACTTTTTAAATTATTACATGAGATTTTTTTTTGCAATATTTTAAGTGGTCATGGCATCTGTATTTTCACGGTTTGTACTACACATCAAACAAAAATGATTTTTACCTCGATTTTGTTCTGGCATACTTACCTTAAATAAATTCTCATATATGTTACAAATCAAAATGAAAATATAATGAACAAAAAGCCAAAGCCCAAAACGTAAAGTCCAGAAGGTCAAAATGATACTGGTTTTCAGATTTGGGTTAGACACCATCTCGTAAATCCAGACACTATCTACGTTTTTTCAAGGGATTTTGTGGCGATGTTGTATTTGGGATATTGAAGGGGAATTTGGGGGTTTACTACGGAATAGGGCGGATAATTATGAATTTCTGATGATGTTGAAGTTTGGGAGGGCATGATTCACATTAGGGTATGACTTTTATAAGATGATGGATTGTGACGGGATAATTTTGGTTTTTGGGATGATGGGATTTTGTACCTGGCTGTAAAGGCATGAGTTCAGGCCAAAGTCCTATTTTGGAATCGAGTTCCCCGGATCGAGTCACCCCATTCCTTCAATTCATGTTCGTTTTTATAGCAAATTTCGACTAGATTTTTGCATACCCGCGCCTGCGTCGCATCTCCCAGCCCGGTATTAAAGGGACCAGTTCTCCCATCCAAGTTCACATTGTGGAAGGTGGTCATCCGGATCAGACCTCACTCTCGGTTCACCTGCTTCCTGTTGGTGTTGATTTCTGACCTGATCTGACCAAGCAAGTAAGCCTAAATCGCAGCAAAATTGACCGATTAATTGCGATCTCTGACCTTGCCTAATAAGTCTTCCAGATCTCGCCATGTGACGAGGAAGCCAGCCATGAGGCAGATTCCCAAGGGAGGAATTAGGCGTCCGCAGCTTGGTGGGGTAAGGTAAGAAACATTTAACTTTGTCTAAATGAATATATCACTGCTGCCTAACAAGATAATTAATCCATCCATTTAATTTTTGATTTTCAGGTTGCCCCAGTGCTTGCCTCATCTTTTGGCACTGATGCAGTGACGCCTACCAGACGTAGTGGTCGGTCAGTCAACGCGAAGGAGGCTGCGACAAGTTCACCTCAGACCGCCCCAGTCCCAAGCTCCTCCCAATCCAATGAAGCCGAAAATGACCTGATGGGGAAAGGGCTCTCCACTTCTACCTCAGCCAAAATGGGAAAGCGTACTCAGCAGCTGTAGCCCTAAATTGTGGGGAACTGACCTCGCCGCAAGACCGTCCACTTTTGCTTGGGCAAGGGGACCTCCCCCTTTACCGGTTACTCTCCCGGTCCCGGTAAGTACAATTTTCCTTGGTTCCACCGCAGTACTAAAATAATTAATTATGTTTCCAGGAATTAGTTACATTAACTCCATTTATCTTTGTTAATTAATTTTCGTTTTTATTTTTCGGACCCCGCCGGAAATCAGACCTATCAATTGGGCGAAAAAGAACTGCCCGGCACTGTCCAAGCCACTTAAAGGAAATAAGCCAGCTCTCCAGGATTCATCCAGCCACGACTCTGACACTACCGAAGCTGCCCCCTCCAACTCTGATGACGCCCAAACCGCTGTCCGAAAGCGTGCTTCAGTCTCAGCCAAGAGGGGGAAGGGTCCAAAGCCCCGGAAGCGAAAGTGTCTGTTTATCCCGGTTTCCAAGAAGTCTGGCTCTGGAGCTAAATCGTCTCAGCCCAACTTATCCTCCGGGGATAAGAAAAGTCTAGGACGGAGCTAGGACCAGACCACTGCACGCGGAGGAGAATGACTCTGAAGTAGAAGGGAGTTCGGACGAGGACGGATCGGAAACTTATGAGGTAAGCCTATCAAGATTCCGTTTTAATGTTTTTGTTAATTCTCATCTCAATTAAAATTAATAATAATTAATAACTAAATGCGTTCTTTCCTTTGTCCACTAACCAGGTGGAGAGCATCCTTGACGTCCGAACAACCCGGGAGTACTTGGTTTAGTTAGTTGGAGGGCTACCCAACCTAGGATAACACTTGGGAGAAGGAAACCAACTTGAATTGCGATGAGCTGGTTCGAGAGTTTGAAGCTGAGCGAAACTGGGCCCGACAACGCTCTCCCCAACCAAGCGGAAGCATCCCGACAAACGAAGGTGGCCAAGCGGCGTCAGCAGTAGAAGAAGCCGATCCGGAGTTGCGCTCAAGATGTAATTTTGAAGGGCTGGGTGTCCAGTGACCACCTGTGATCATAAGGCTCGACTTGGGCTCATAATTTTGTCGTTTGTACATACCTAATCAAATTCACAACGTTACCACTTTATTATATTCCGATGAATTTGGTTGCAATTTATTTGGAATCTTCTAGGGCTAAATGTACGATGAATTATTACTTTGCCCCTGTAGATTTGGGTGTGGACTAGTTAACTAAATTTTGGTATGTAGATACACTATGTAGGCGCTGATGATAATAAAAATGAATTCAAATCTTTCCCCTCTGGAATTATTGAAGTTTTTTTCGGTTCATAATTTATTTGATCATATCCATTAAATTTCAGTTTAGTCATGCATGCAAAGGAGAAAACCAACTCATGTAGCTTGGCGAGCATCACTATCACGTTGCATATCATCGACCACCAATCATTACTATAGGTATCATAATAAATCATATGTCAACCGTATTTAGTTTAGCGTTTAATAAGATTTCCATCGTCGAGTTGGTAATTTATTGCCATTTTCATATTGCCCCTGAAATGAATTAGATCTAGACTTACTAAAATCCATATTAATTTTTTTCCATATCATCCTTATCAAAGTCAGACCAACTAGTTTAAGAATGAATGCATATGGCACGGCAAATATAAATATATCTAAGTTAGGGACCCAAATTATAGTACTTATTTGAGATTGGATGGGCTGGATATGCGTTACTCAAACAAGCCATTCCTCAAACTGGACATTTGACAAAGGACAGCACAATAGCACAAACGAGGAGGAGTATAAGGGATCCGAAGGAAAGTCCAAGGAGGAACAGGAGAAGGAATAAGAAAAGAAGAAATTGCCTTTCAAAATTGTCAGGAAATGAATCCGGTTGCTAAGGAGAGCGGAAAAGACGAAAAAATTAGAAGGGATATGAATTCTGACACTTTTTGATATGACATAAAATCATCAGGCAAATGGATATTTCTGGCTT
>JAQIXQ010002375.1:0-10822 GCA_034700485.1 Pseudosinella alba | reverse complement strand
CAAGAGCTCTTTCAATTTGTAATAGCGTCTGTCAGGAGCAATTTTCTTTTTTTCACTGGAGGATGATGAGGCCCCTCCACTATATGGACTGACTTTGGGGGAAACAATAGGCTTTCCCCTTTTCCCCATTTTTACCCAGAGAAAAAAAAATCCAATCCAGTCCAACCAGCTTTTAGACTGTGGCACACAGGAACTGGAGAATTTTATACGGAAAAAAAATGTGGTTTCCTTCATTCCATGATCATGATGGAAATGCACAGACGACACTTTATTCACCAATATGAAGGTTCCCCCCTGTCAACCAGCAGCAGCAGATTTGTATTCTGGAATATAAGACTCCATCCATCCATGCGGTTTTTTTTAGTGGAGCCATCATCATGGCTGTTTACTAAATTATGGTCTGTGATGATGAGGATGATGATATTGAATAATGATGATGGTGATCATCGTCCTCCTCCTCGTCGGGAATAATCACAGCAGTTTTTGGTGGAGACAATGGCATGGCTGGTTGGGTTCCAGAGTGCTCCTTCCTCTAATAATGATGGTGATGAGGCGGAGAATGATGATAACGGCGAAATGGAGAGTCAAAGACTGTAAGATTTTTTCATGCCATTCCATTTCCCGCCGTTGTTCTATGCTTTCCGGTTTCTGACGCTGCTCTGCTTTCTCCAAATTTTGTTCCCCCAAAAATGCAATGGAGAGTGGCTTTCACGACACCAACAATTTTAGTTTACCTGCTCCACAGAGATATTCCAAAAGGTTATCTGGGAATCCGTGTCACGTACGATACGCAAAACGCCGATACGCAAATGGGCATTTTTTTAAAAAAAGTTCCTGCTCTATGATTTTGTTGCCAATACGCAAATGAGATTTCCCTTCAAAGCCTCCGTTTTCGGCTCCAATTTTTAAAATATTTCATGTGTGTATGTGTCTGACTGATTCAATCAAATAAATAAGTTGATGTTAAACCTAAATCCAGTCCAAAGTGAAAATAATTATTTGGTATCGACATCACAGCCGAAAACGGAGACTTTGAAGGGAAATCTCATTTGCGTATTGGCAGCAAAAACATAGAGCAGGGACTTTGGAAAAAAAATGCCCATTTGCGTATCGGCGTTTTGAGTATCGTACGTACAACCTGGGAATCAACATCAACTGATTGTGAAAGGAGAGAACGGAGAAGAGATTCCCTAACCATAATAATACGACATGGCTTTTTTGGAAGTTAAGTGATTTGATAAAAAGCCTGGCTGTAAAATGGATGTACTTAAGGCAAATGGACTGCGGTAAATAGAGGAATAATAGGGCTGTAAGGCTCTCCATTCATCAGAGGAAGAGAATGGAAATGGAATGCACTGGAACTGGGAGATTATAAATGTGCGGATGAGGGCACAATAATTCCCTACTTGGAAATGCATTATTATTTAATGCAGTGTGCTGGTAAATGGCAACAATGAAAAATATATATAAAGTAGCGAGGTACTTGAGTGAGTGTAGGCGTGGAATGCCGTACAGACATTTGAATGGCATTGTTGAAATAAATGGAAACATAACTTGTCCACTTTTGTTCATTATATTTTTTTCTAGCCCGCTGATAATCAGTTTATTTGTCGATTAACGTAGGTTACCTCTTGGAATTTAACCTTGAACCCACACTTTACAGCAAAAACAATATAACCTGTTCTTAATATTTTAGTTGAATTACGACAAAAAATAAAGTATGGAAACGAAGTGACTCAAATGTTCAAAATTTATTTTTCATTAACGTTCCCTATATAAATGTCAGTTTCTACCTCTGACTTTCCCCACATTCCTTTCCATTCATATTAAACTTCAGGCGCAGTCATGACTGACCATGCACTGCATAATAATATCAAACATGGCCATCTTTAATATTATGATATGATATGATATGATATGATATGATATGATATGATATGAATATTTTATCATGCAACACTTCCAAAAACAACCCTCTGGGGCTTAAGACCTTTTGGCCCAAAACTGGCCTGGAAAAGTTTTCCCGAAATTCTCATGAATTCCGCTATCCATCACTTACTTTGTAGGCTACCTTGTCATAACTTAACTTTCTCTTCCTATCTCTCTCTCTCTATCTGCTCTACACACAACTATCGAGCAAAAGGGAAATGAAGTTTTCTCTATTGGATAATTACCACTAAAAACTTCACTCCATTCAAAACACTGACGGGAAATAGGTTCTCTGGCCAGAGGGCTTTTGTAGTTTTGGTTAGGATATTTTCGCAAAATAACTTGCAAAAATATGCATTTACATTCTATTTTCATTTGTTGGGCTCATACATAGTAGCCCATATTCATGGCCAAGTCCAAAGAAGAGTGATCAAAGCAGAGAATTTCCCATTCCATGCATTCCCCTCTTCATGAACCGAGCTGAGGCGAGGAGCCATCGTACTGCCATCCGGCGACAGTGATTCACCCTAGAATCTCAGCCTATTCAGCTAACCCAGCCAACTTTCCAAGTTTCTGCAATCCATCTTGTTGTTCTGCGAAAACTAATATCTCACAAGTTTGTTAAAGCAGGGATTAGTTTCACTTGTGTAATTCTTATTTATTTTCAGTCGAAATTGCTGGAAATGAATTCAATCCCATCCATTTCCAAAATTACTCAGGGCATACATAGGTAATATACCTTTCACCGACTTAAAATAAGGTATTAAACTTCCCTATCATATTCCATGAAATGGGTAGTCTTCAATCAACTTACGCAACCAAACCATATAAAAAGTAAATTAGCCTTATTTACTCCAACCCTCTAACATAACCTGATATCTACCTGTTGTAGCGTAAAGAAGCGGAAAAATTAAGCCCGGAGTCTTACTTATCCGCAATGCAATCATCTTGCATACATTATTCCAAGAAATTCATTAACTCATTCCATTTATCCTCGTCCTCCTTTACCCAACTTTATTTCTTTTTCCTATTCTCTCTCTATTTAATGAGATGGGTTGAAGGATGGATGGTGGCATATGGAATGGAATGGAATGAAATGAAGGGGGCTGGATAAAATATCAGATTCTGGAGAAAAAAAGAAACCCAAGCAGAGAGAAGGAGATTCGTGACGTCAATTAGCGAAAATTGAACATATGTCAACAAAAACAGTCTTTATGAATGTGTACTTAATTACATGACAAAAAAAATATCCTTCACTACTGTCTTTGGGCTCGTTACACGTGTAATTGTTCCAGAAAGTCACCTTGCTTGTTTTTTTATACCCCACTCATCCGTCTTATTTACTCGGGTGAGGTTAATGATGATTAAAATGAATTCCTTCCCATGCCAAAACTTTTACATAATTTCTTTTCATCAAAAAAAATGAGGACATGAATTATATACATTTTGCTCCCAGTAATAAATTTACCTCACGCGCCATGTGTAATTCCCCAATTCCCATCGTCAATACAATTCACTTATCCGTTATTAATTTCTAGACTTGACTTTTACATGAGCTGGATTGAATGTGACATTAAATATATCAATTCTTGACTTTTGTGACATAACGATGTAATTTAGTAATGGGCAGGATGGATTGATTGAGAGCCTCTTTCTTCTCAGAATAATTCGATATAATATCAGTAATGGCAGGGCCCACAACAGTACTCGTACTTGAGTTACTTTTCGTGGAAGGAGGACGAGTAAAAGCAATAATGAACTCAATTAGAACAGGAAATTGGCTGGCCCAAGTAAGAAAAAATTAGATAATATGAACATGACGAAAGTAAATTGAATACCAGCTTGATTTGACGAGAATGAGAATGGGTCATCTTACATGGACAAATAATTACACTCCGGCCGGGAATGATAATGGATAATAACGAAATTATATTTCCCTTTGAACTGGAAAGAGCCATTCAAAAAACCGGGAAAGCTCCTTCAACAAGTAAAAGGAGAATCCTCACTGCTCATTTTAGTTCTCCTCCCAGTCCTTCTGATTGTGACATATATCATTTCAAAAGATAGTTAGCCCCAGAGGACACGATCTTATGAACTAGAAGGATCAAAGGGAAGAATCGGAAGTGCGCATCAATCCCATCACATCACATCCATATCTCTTCTCAAAAGGAGAATAGGACTCGTTAGGGGTCTTTTTCTACAAAGGCAGCCAAGCCAAGTCATAAGTGGATGCCAATGCAAAGCAAAATATAGGATGGAAATGAAAGTATAGGAATTATGATTCTGATTAAAAGGTTCACTTTGACGATGGAAAAATGGGAGAAAATGAGAAGAAAGCTCCATCTCCAATAGACATGTACTTAAAATAGAGAAAATCACTCAAGCAGCAAGTTTTATTCACCGGAGGAAGGGGAATATTCTACAACGCATAACCTCATTTCGACGCACAGGCTGAGGAAGAGAAAATAGAACTGAACCAGAACCAGCTTGTACTTTTTCTGAGAGTATGAATATGGCTCACGGCAAAAAATTATTTCCGAGAATGGAAATCCTTTAGGTTTCTGTTTCTAGTCGCTAGTTAAGTCACTAAAACCATTATCAAATACTGTCTGTAACAGAGTTACTCTTATTATATTTATGTAACTATATTATATTAGGAAATGGGTTGACCTTTTTCTCAGAATTAATTTAGTTGGGAATTTTAAGTGAAAGTTGATATACCTGCCCATGTCATGAAATATTAATTCGGAAACGGATGGGCTCAGGAAAATTTTCCTCAGTCACGTATGGAATATGATATGATATTAAAGAAAATATTGAGGAGTGGATGAACCGCGATGAACTGAGTGAAGCATTAAATATGTAAGAATTATTAAAAAATGATAAGGAATATTCTAATAACATGGCTCACTTAACATTACTTATAATGGAACATCTTTTATACAAAGTTGATGTTAAATCCCCGATTTAACTGTCTTACTATATGGCAAAAAATGCATATCTCAAATACAAACTGAAGAGGAGTTAAATAAAAAGATGGCGTTGGTTTGGTTTGGTACTACAAAACTACTCAATCAATTAAGATAACTTTTCATTCATCATGTCAGATGGTAGTGGTGGTGATGTCGGACTTATTTTAAATCTTCAATTAAAAATTTCCCAGGTGAGTTTTGAAATTAATTAAAGTAGAAAAATTAATTAGGGAAAAATATCGTTGCTCTTTTTTTTTAAAAATTAGGCTGCGCCCAATACGAAGCTCGAAAACTGTGCCGTGGACAGGTCTGGAGCAACACGACCAATCAAGGAGGCCAGGACGAGGACCAAGTCGGTAAAGGGCTCCCCAGCCATTAGTTTGTTGAAGCCTGAGATTTCGGACCGGTGGAACTGTCCAAAAGTCATTCAGCTGGAGAAGGGAGTCAAGTTAACTCTGAAGGTGCTCGTCTACCCTATCTGGAGATTTTAACTGGAGTGATAAGAATAGCATCCCCCTGGACTGTTCGGAAGCAGCACCATCATCATGATATCATCCCTGCTCAAAAATCGGAGACTTCGTCTCCAGCTACTTGTGGGTCTGCTGTTGGTGGTTGGGGCATTTCCGGAACCAAGTGAAGGTAATTGAATTGGCATGTGATGATGTGATTGGTGATTATGATTCATTATAAAATCAGCAATTTTCCTTAAATGGCTACAGATTTGACAAGGACTGTTTGTACCTTTTTACATGTGTAGGTTTGAAGTGCTATTCTTGTTCTGGGTCTACCGACTGCAAACTGCAAAGAACCGACTTACGGAGATTGCCCTGCTGGACAAGGATATTGTATAAAACTTAATGTGGACCTGGGAAATGGCAACAAAGAATCGAAGAAAGGCTGTATCCCAACCGCACTTGGAGAATGTTACAAGAAGCAGCTTGGTTCAGATTGTGCGATAAGTAACGGGAGCGATGATGCCAGGAAACTACTGCACAAAACGGGAGATTGTGTTGACAAGTACATAAATGGATCATTAAGACAAGGAGAAGAAGGCGATGAAGATTATTTCCGTCAATGCGTGTGCAACACGGATTACTGCAATACCGGCAGCTCTGGTGGATATTCAACATCCGTCATCATATTCGCCATCCTGACCGTCGCCTTCTACAACTATAACTAGGACTCAGGAACGACGATATATTACCGGCCTATATTCCCCACTTGATTGTTCTACTTAAAGCCTTATACTTTATCTAAATTGATTCACATTTTTTTAAAGCACATTGGTGCATATTTATTTATTGCAATGAAAGCCTGCATGCCTTGTAAATATGTTATTATCAGCATGTCAAAATCAAATAAAAAAGCAAGGATTAAATAAAAAATATCTATGAAGTTAGAAACCTATTTAAACAGTTTCGTGAGGCCTTTATCCTTCCAATAATATAATAATCCAATCAATCGGATCAATCCTGATGATTTGGAGCGAAGAGTTTTTCTAATTCATTCAAACCCTGATAGCCGACATGAATCTGTCCTTCCTTATAATTCAAATGAATGAACCACAATTTTACATCGGAATAAAAATCTTCCATTCTTCCATCTATCCTTTTCCCAAAGTATTCCCATCCATCCTGTCAAGCCCTCTCAAGTTAAATAAAAGAAAGTATATTATTTTCATGCAAATGTTAGGAAAATCCAGTTTCTTTCTTTCTCATTTCTTCAACCAAATAACCGAGTTCCAAATGTTCCGGGGCCTGCTCTTAGCTCCCGGAGTGAAAGTAAAATATAAAGATGTGGAATGGATGTGGATCGGATCGGAGGTTGATGCCTTGATATGATAAATAATACGAAACCATTTCAATTTATTTCCATTCTTCCTCATCTCTTCCTTTCCCCAATAGGTTTGTGAAACGTGAGATACAAAATTATATCCTGAATACATATTCAACATGGACGGCGACACACTGACTATATACCTTTTCAGAGCTGCTGCGCTGGAAATTGAAATGGAAATGAAGATGGTGGTTTAACTTGATCCTATTCAAAATGTGGTATCTTCCTCTGACACAAAAGTGCAAATAATGATGATGATGATATGATCACCGAGGGAAAAAGGATTGGAGGAAAAGTCACATGGGAGATTATTTTGCATGTCCATTCCATTCAGGATTGTCATTCATCAGATCAAGTATAGGCATAAGTATAAAATGTCTCTTAAATAGGAAGGCTGGAGACAGACGATAGGATTCGTCATGACCGCATTTGGATTCATTCCATCTGGAGGGAATTTTGTCATATCAATAATTTATCCTTGAATGACATCAAAGAGTTAAAAAATACCAAACGAGGAAGAAGGAAAAACCTTCACCGGAGAAATAATACGCTTTCCCCAATTCAATCCAACCAATGAACGGGAACTGTAATCTGAGGGCTTATCGCCAAATCTGGAACATTTCATTCATGTGGAACAGGTTCCAGCATGGTATCTGAATGTAATTAATTTGAATTACTCTGAATCTGGAAAATATCATATTTTTTTTTAATGAATTTAGCTCCGGTTGGAGTTTGGAGTGCCACGTGAGACATGAATAGTGAGATAAACATAACGGCTACATATGTTCCCTCACTAATTGGATGCTTTTCAGTCAGCTTTCCCGGAAGCTGAACTGAAGATAACATGAGTGAAGTGTATTGTTGTAAAACGGGTTGATGTTGATGAGTAGCTGGAATGAAATCCCAGCCCATTATTCTCTCGGGACAATCCGATAAGTTGAATCTGGTTCTGGATTTAATGAAAATATACCTTTCGCATAAAAGCCGTCGAGTTAAGAGGATATGTGGATGAAATGATGACAGGAGTTATCTAATAATGAGACTCACATAGGTACATACATATTTTTTCTCCCATTCAAAGACACATTACCTGGTTAGCATATTGTGCTCTATTCCAGTTTGTGGGAAGGAAAATGGATTTAATTCCCATATGGGGAAACAACTTGTGTAACTTGGATAGGGAAAGAGCTTTATGACAGGATCATCTTAATTATTTTGTTCGCTTGAGCGGATTATTTGGGGTAGCATCATCATCATTTAATGATCATGTGATACCCCAGACCAGCGAGGAGAAAGTGATCTAAATCTGTTTTATGTGCATAGTGTCATGTAACATCCTGTTACCTACAAAAAAGGTAATGGATGACAATGACAAGCTTTATACATCCCCATATAAAATTAAGTAGATTAACAAGCTCAAACTGTAGAGGAGAAAGTTAGAGACTAGTTAGTTGTTTGGCATGGTGTGATGTCAGTGTCTCTATATCTTTATCCCATGCATAATTAAATTAAGACAAGAAAGATACGTTGTTTGGTTTTGTGTAATTTGTATTCACTTGGGTGCGATATCAGCATCAGTATGCCTATGACTATATCTTATCTCATCAGATCGATCAACGTCGGTGTAAATATCGTAATTACACGGTGGGATGACTATGAGTTGACTTGACAGTTAACCCCAATTTTCTCTTTTGTGGGATGAGTGTGGTGGATGATTGGGTATGAGTTTGTGCGATACGGTGTTACTATACTATACTAATGTATATGTCATAGTTTAAGTGATGGAGTAAACCGGAAATTTTATGACTTTCTGGCCTCATAATTTCATTTAAACTAAGCAACCTTATTACTGATCCCGGTAATGTTGCTCCTGGAATCATAAAATTGTTGCACATTGTAATGAACAAAATGATAATGGCATTGAGGATCAACCTCAACTAATTATTATTTGATGGGGAGGAGTACTCCCATGTACAATGAACGTATTACTTTACTAATGGATTTGTCATGTAGATCTTTCGCATTTTAATTCCCATGTATTTGTACTCTCACCATCAGATAATTAGCTCACAATAATATAACTGCCACTGTGCTATGGGACAAACCTGCTGAAATATTTCAACGGCATGATCGAGAAAAATTTTTGCCGGCGGTTTAATTGTCGTATAGTGATGTGTCAATGTTTGTCAATTTTGCAATAGCAATACGTAATGTTGCAAAGAAGAAAATGTCCGTGATTGTTGCCTAAAAGGCGAAATAGATTTATTTTTCTGGAAGTCATTTTGATTAGTATTTATACTTATGAATTATGGTGCATAGGTATATTATTATATTATTTATAATTGCAATTTCATACGTAATTAGCTAGACATTCTCCCAACCATCGCTCCCGCAGATTTAGGCGTTTTTATAATATATTTGGAACATGTTCAATGCTTTTAACAATGTAGATTTTTTCAAATCGACCTTTTAAATTACGAGAGTTTTAAATAAATCCGCTTGTTCTGTCATTGTCGTTTTTTTCAACTTTTGCATGGACTGTGATAAGTACATAACTGTTGCGTCTTCATAAGCAAGTATGTAGGTACTGGGGATTTTATTCTGAGTTTTCAATGTTCATGAAATTGAATGCAGATCCCGAAGTGTGAAGACAATTACTAATGAATTAGTCTTTAATATCCCTGTTACTTTTATTAAGCATGGACTTAGACCGATTATGGTGAGTCTCTCATTCGTGACATTATGTTTTATAAAATTCATGAAGTGCGAATGTATTTACATTAATAATACGTAGTTTTTAATTCGACATACGCACATTGTGCAATCAATCCGTATCCATGTAAGGCGGTACGTTTTGTTAAATGCCGTAAACAATTTCAATCGGAATCTGTCAATTTACGTTTCGTTTCCCAGAAGCAAATATAATCCAATCCAAGTAATTTTATATGGTAGTTTTCTTAAAAATTGCAACTTTTACGGAAGCCATTATTACACATGTGACATGAGTTATGCTACATAACTACTCACTAGCCTATATAATTACCTCAAGCATAATTATTAAATTACCATTGTTTACCACTACCGCAGATTTAAGAGCTGTTAGATTATATTTGGAACATTTCCGATGAGTTTAACAGTGTAGATAGCTCTGCGAGTGATAGATCAGTATGTATTTACAAGTAAACAGTTTGATGCTTTCAAAATGTTGATGGAATTGGATGCAGATCCCGCAGACCATTATTAATGCATTAATGTCTAATATACCTGTTATTTTAATTAAGCATGTTTAAAGTTAGTATGGTAATGTACATGAATGAATAATTTATATAACTTATATGTTATAGCACAGTAGCTTGTGTGTGTAGCTTTTATAAATTGCAGTGAATGTAGTGATTGATTAAATTAGCAATAGCTGCCCGTAATTGATTTCTGTTATACTGTACATTATGTAAATCAAAAGGCGAGTTATCTATTCTGAGCAGAAGCCACTTACTCTAGTGCTGTATTTGTTATGTTTTTTTGTTTTAGTAAATTTGTTTTACAAAAAAAACTTTCTACGTTGTGGATGAGAATATTATTATGAAATGACAGAACTTACCGCAATATCGTTCTTTTGCATGTTGAGTGCCTTCACGCCAACACATAAGTCACAAAATAAAATACAGGTAAGACTTTAGTACACGGAACATATTGTAAATTAGAGACAAACTATAAACAAGCGTAAAATTATCCTCTAAAATTATATGCAGCAGAGATCAGGTCGATGATACTTCTCGGGAAAGTATAATTAAATTAGAATGAACTGGATCCTGAAATCCCCGAAACCTTCAATAATGCTTTGCTAATTATTCTTTTGAAAATTAGTTAGCGGCAAAATAAATCTCCAAATGGAATGTTTTTCTTTTCTGTGTTCCATTGGCATGTATGGTCCTTATTATGTTGGTGTGTAAAATGAATGTATATTTCTTGCAATCTACAGAAAAACGTGCAAGCATAATCTAATTAATATATGTCTCAGTTTTTTCAGCTTACCCTTGTTTTCCCTAGAAGTAAGGCATCCATCTCACCCTCCGGGGCGTTGCCCC
>JAQIXQ010002374.1:0-10823 GCA_034700485.1 Pseudosinella alba | reverse complement strand
TGACGCAACCTGAAGTTCGGATGGAGGAAGCTCGATCATTGAAGTCCAGGATGTTCTCACACCTGCTCACGGTTAATGGTTTGGATACTCCTGGAATATTTGCATACAATTGTAACCAGTCATGTAGTGGAATAAAGAGGGGGGAAATATATTCAATTACCTTCATAGTTGATATGGTCGTAAGCCGTAACAGTTAGCTGGGCTTGAGCATAAGAAATGGCTAGACCAAGGGCAAGAGCTAGAGCAAGCCCCACTGTTGAAAAGTGCAAGTACATTTTCCATTAACTGAATTTAAAATTCAAAAGGGTTTCCTCCAGTCTCCGGAATGGATGAAGTAGTTGACGGCGATGACTGATGAATGACAGTTGAAGCATGGTTCATTCTCTATTATATACTTTGCCATCTACTCCGAACGATAAGCCAATAAGTTAAGCTAATTACTGTCAGCTTAAGAGTAAATTAATTTGACAGTGACTTTCCTTTTGCACATAAAAATTCTCGCAATAATTGGTTCATTATGTTGTGTGGGATTAATATTAATGTTATATGTAATAATTAGCTTGAATGATAAGCTGTCAGTATTCAAGTGCTTTATTAGTCGTTGTAGTTAAGGTCGATAAGCTCAAAATTCTTGTTTAATAGGCATGTACTTACTTAAAAACTTATCTTTTAATATCATTTTTTGAGAATTCAGAAATTTATTGCATACATATTACTGTGCTATTGCATAGTAACACCTCACCTTTCATGGAAGCATTTGGCCAGATTAGTCGAACTGTGGTGAAGCTTTGGAGACAAATAGAAAATTTCATTGCGCAATTTAGTGCACGAATGAAAGCTTGGAAAATCCATCATCCAGATGAGCAACTCGAATCGAGTTACTCGATGAATAGAAAGGATTCCCGGAGGTCGACAACGGATACACCTAATCGATCATAGCATGCCGTGCCTGCCTCAAGTACATTTTCGAACCGAGGAAGATTTGGATGGATTTTTATCACAATTGGGTTTTAGGGGAGGTTGAACTTTGTCGGATTTAGCTACTTTTCCAAATGCAATAATGATTGTGGTTGGTAATTTTTTGTATTGGTGGGTTTTATACGAGTATTTCATTTTAATAGATTGTGATGTTTCATATGCAAAATTCTTTTTATTTTATTGTTGTGGGCTAATTTAAAAAAAAACGATTTTGAATGTGAGATCAGGCTTTAAATATGGTAGTGAAATGAATAGATGAATGTGCGCATGTTATGTTTTATTTGTGCGCATAGTAACAACCCATTATTAATTATTTGTAATTATAAGGTATGTTTAGTCTCAGTCAAACTTGAAAATTTTGAGTTTGAAAATTGAGTCTCAAAACCCAAAATTTTATACTATGCCCCAAAAATACCTAGTCGGTAGCAATTATGAGTGCAAAACTCGATTTTCGGAACCAGATTTGACCTTTTTTTACAAAAAAAAAACATTTTCCCACCCAATTCCTAAAATTCGGGGCAAAATATTGCCCAAAACCGCAAATTTTCCGATTCTAGCCCTAAATTTATCTCCCCTACTGGAAACCTAAAGGCCGACAACCACAATTTTTCGGCTTCATGCCCCGAAAATTTCAACAACAAAAAAGGTCGGCTTGGGCATCAGAGTCCGTCACGAGGCAAAAAGATACGGCATGACATAGAGTGTACTATGTTTCCAAACCCACTAAGTTGAGCGAGAGAAGTTTTTATTTTGAACTTTGTTATCGTAAAATTCAAAATAAAAACTTCCCTCGCTCAACTTAGTGTGTTTGGAAGCATAGTACACTCTATGTCATGCCGTATCTTTTTGCCTCGTGACGGACTCTGTTGGGCATTCTCGTGGCAAAAAAAACCGGGACCGGCGATCACGATTTTTTTTGCGTCCCCGTACACCGATGGGCAGCACATTTTGCCTTAAGATTATTTTGCCCTTCAGCCAACTTGCCATTAAGAAATTTTGCTCCCAAACATTTTGTCCTGTGGTAAATTTTCCCTTTACTCACTTTTCCCCTCAAGGCAACGGTTACTAATGCCATGAAAAAGAATTGTCTTGCAGAAATTGATAACACCACACCATAATATGGGTTGGCATTTTAATTAACTCTTTTACAACTATAGACGAAGCGGAGTAGCGAGTACATAGGCATATCACAGTCCCTAGTTTCGAAATACTTAGAACTGGGATCAGACATGATTTTTCAGACTTTTTTAGACTCAACAAAATCAAACTTCAGATCAGATCAGACTTTAAATTCGGAAAGTCTGATCTGATTGTCTCGCCTGATCTTAAGTCTGATAGTCCGAGTGGAAGTATAAATTTGAAAACATCCGAGGGAAGCTTAAATTAGATTTTGGCATTAATTTTCTATTCCACTACCATAAATCAACTAATTTTTCAGGAGACTAAATTTGTGGGAGACTACCCTATTTCCACAGTACGTACGGGCTACTACACCTTGGGAGACAGTTAATGACCCAAATACTGCACAGGGCTAAATGTCTTGAGGACAAAAGCCGATAACTCGCCGGTGTCGACTCGATAACTTGAGACGATTTTTATTTCGATCTTCTTAAAGAGTTCCTCATTCAATTGCGACATAAAACATTGAATTACAAAGGTACTTGTCATTCTGTTCTACGTCGAGTGAGCTTAGCTATTCTATTAACACTTTTGCTATTCTATCACACGAGAAAACAGTCCCAATTAGATTTGCTTAGACATTCATACGAAACAATCGACTAGACTAAATATATAATTCTTACTTGGAAAGCATCTTTCAAAAGTATTTTATAAGTGCACATTTGAGTTGTCCAGCATTTGCAAAGCCTGTTGCCAGAGATCCCCATCTAACAAAAGCTGACAAAAGGAAGTACAAACATCGCTTATGTTTTTGAGTCTTGAACCAAACCATATAAAGCACTTTTGAATTTTGCAATTTTAGTCTGGAATTGTATGATTTTATATCGGGTATAACGTCGCATGCACACTTGTTTTTTTCAAATTAGTTCACCTACAGGAACATAATAAAGATGATTTACAAATAGTTTACAATTCGTTAACGAAATTCAGACACCTGAATCTAGTAAATAAAAATGTCGCTGTTCAATGCATTTTACGCAATGTTCCTAAACTTGTTAATTTGCAAAATCATCCTTCAACCTGCACTAAGTGAAAGTCAGCTTCCTCCTGATGAGGCAGCAACAATAGACAAGGAGAAACTTAAGATATCAAATTACAAACTGGACCTGTTCTCTATTTGGCGCCATCCAACTGGGATTGGCAACCTCGGTCAATTTATTTCTTCGACATTGGACAACAAACGTTGCTTCGTATACATCACAAACTTCCTTGGATTGGATCTAGCCATGAATTACTTAGCACAACCGGTGCTAATCCGAATGCCGGAGATCGAGCAGTTTCGACACGAGAGCGGGAAAGAGTTTGTCTGGAACTTGAGAAATGGAAATAATGGCAGCTCATTTGGTTCGAACAGGAACAGGAGTTGCCTTGAAACGCTGGAAAGATTCGGTTACAATAAAACAGTTACGCCAGTTGAAACGACCTGCACCCAATTCAACTTCTTCTCAGTTGTCCACAGAAATAGGCCATGGACTTGCTTTGCCCAGTTGGACATTCTCCCTCCACATTGTCCAGAGAAATTCAATAGGCAGCGGAAACATTGCATATCGAGCAACCTCCCTCCGTGGTCCTACCCCTTGGACTATTTGTCCCCAAATGTGAGAATGCTATTCCCGAAAACCACTCCGACGTTTTACTTTCCCATTATCCAGTTTGAATTGTTTACAGAGATTCGCCCATATAGCCAATACGCAACTATTCAGAGATGGATTGAGGACAAGAGCCATAATTACATGTCGATAGTTTGGCCGCATTCCAACTCCATCCAAATATTTTTGTTGGATGCCGAAATTCTCAAAAATGCAAGCTCTACAATGGCTGGAGCTGATCTTTCTACGATGATTCGCCGCGTGTCCAGGGTAGACATCTGCTTTGAATGCAGAACCTTGTTTAAGCTTCCGCCGACCTCAGATGCATCAAAAAATATGAAGGATATTTCCACAGTAATTAATAAAATGATACATGAAACGGTTGCCAGTGAGGACCTTACGGGACTTTACATTTCCAGCGTCTACTCCCCAGGGCACACCCCAAGCTTGTCCAGATTACACCAGCTTCCCATAGACAGGCAATTTGGTATATGTGGCAATTACTTTGGAACTAAGGGACGCACTGCGCTACCGAAGCTTTTGGAAGTCTATCCCAAGCTAGAGGATCAAGTGGCCCATTTGGCTGTCTACTTGTGGACTAGCATCTGGAAAAATTACACTTACAAAACATTTAGCGGATGGAGGTGCAATAATCACCGGACGTTGAATCGGGATGGGAGAGAGGAGGACTTTATTAGCTCGCTAGAACTTAAATTGGAGCCGTTCGAATCCTTCGTAGCATTTCCTCATCATCTCCCCATTTATTTCCTAGATAGGTTTTACCCACTACAGTTTGTAAGTTGCGGAATGAGAGGGACGGAGGCCCTGGCGTTTCTGGAACTCGTCACGGTTTACGATCCTGAGACATGGGCTTGCCTAATAATTACAGTTGCTTCCATTGCCCTAATTCTCCGACAAATGGGTTCACCCTCCCTCATAAATAATCTATTTGGAATGGTGAAGCTCTTCTTGGAACAGGATGAGCCCTTCCCGAATAATCTTCTTGGAAGGAGTAATCCCGTCCGGGTGCTCGCCGGAGGCGTGCTCCTCATGGGGATCGTGATTAGCGAAGGATACAGAAATGACAATGTGTACAGAATGATCCTTCCGCGGAAGACCTTGCCATATGAAAGATTTGAAGAGCTGGTGGAAGATGGATTCACCATCCATTCCAAAACTGCTTATGTCAAGGTATTTGGCCTGGATAATCAATCGTCCCTGAGCTTTGAGCCTCACGTCGTTCGAGAGACCGGTCCTATGAAAAGGGTTCACGTGGAATCCCAGGTATCCATGTATCTTGAGGAAGTCAGAATGTACGGTGATGGAAGGGATATGGAGCGCCTCCTGTTTGTGAAAAATCACTCCAGCCTACAACCAGGATATTTTGTGAATGACTTAACCCTGCACAGACTATTTTATTTAGAGGCAGTAGTTTCAAAAACATATAAGGACCCTCCAGAACGTCCACGACTGCTGAAAAGAATCAAGTCCCGTTACCCCAAGGGTGAGGAACGCACATTGTACGAGTTTCTTCGGCGGTGTAATAAGAGCGCCCTGATTCTTCCCGCAGTCAATTGTCACAACTATTCCAGACAATTGATATTGGGCGGGGCGAAACATGTAAATGTTGGGAAAGAATTTTATTTCCAGTCCACCGTAGGCACGTACTTGCGGGGAATTGTCCCTATTTTTCTGGTAAAACGGTTAAGGTATTTACGGCAGTCGGGGATTCAGGACAGGTGGATAAATCTTCTTTGGATGGCATCAAATGCTGATAAAGGCGTTAATTCAGGAAGAATGGACCATGAAGGACCTTCCCCAGCATCGTTGGAGGGAAATGTAATTGTTTTATTTGTGGTTCTTTTTGGGGGATTGTCCATTGCTTTAATATGCTTTCTTCTAGAAAAGGTTGCACAGTTTCTGATATATTTATTTTTGTTAACAGGAATACGCTCATGAATGGGGGTTTAAAAATTATTTCAATGATTTGATATTTGAATTCTAATCCGTGGCCACTTTTGACCATTGCAAAAATTTGATTGTTGCTTAAATATCAAAATCACCAGAATAACCCTTAAGTTGCACGTGGACTGCAGTCGTTCAACGTCAAAATCTTGAACCAAGTTCAAATTGATATAGATTGAAGGAGAGCCATCATATAACCATAATCAATACATAAATGTCAATTGAAATATTTGAATTGCTGGCAAATACAAGTATGGGAAAATCAATCTTCCAAACTTGTCGCTGTGTAGAAAGCGTGATAAAAATTAATCTAAAAAAATGAAGAGAGAGCTGAATGACGTGTGGAAACCACTTTACTTTAAGGACAAGACAAGCAATTAAAGGTTATACCTTCATAAGAAAGGTGAGTCTATATATGCTGACAGTTGAAGTGAGTAGTTTTCAAATTGTCGGTATCTTTATTTGCGATGCAGGCTCTTTAGAATTATGAGAGTGGTTAGTGCAAGATTTCCTGTTTTTGCCTGGGGCGATTCAAAGCAAAGTGCCCAAGTTTGATTCAAACTCAAATACCGCCCAATTACGTATAGCTAGGTACAAACAAATTCGTTAAAAAAATAGTTATTGTTAACCTCTAGATTTAGCATAGGTATATCAAATTTGAAATCAAGCCCACCGGGTGAAAAATAGTATGTATTTGACAACTTAGGAGTTAGAAAACTTCACAAAATTGAATTGTGCGTAGCTTACAATTAGACAACGGTCAATCATTCCCATCATGAATGGGCTCAGCAGGTATAATTTCCCATTCTTGCTTTTCCTCACCCATCTATTTTTACCTGTATATAGCCACGACCACTCGTCCGAGTTGACGAATAGAGCTCGAAAACATTTGCAAACATTAGAATTCAAAGCGAAAATATTTTCATTGTGGGGGCAACCGCATGAAATTATAAACTTGGGCCAATTCATATCATCGTCATTTAATGCGGCTCACTGCCTAATCTTTATCACAAACTTCTTGGTAATAGAGCTGAATCTGGATTCAAGTGAGCCCGTACTTTTGAGAGGAGGACCAGAAATTGTATCACTGAATTTCTTCCCATTTGCCTGGAAGAGTAAGCCATGGAACTGTGCTGCATATTTGGACATCTTTCCTCCAATATATCAGACCACTGCCAATCTTTACGAGTCATATGAACTGAGAGGTTTGAGGTATCCTCCGCAATGGTCATTCCGTTCGATTTATGGGTACGGTATTTCGATGGAGCAACGGCAGAACTTGCCAACAACAATTCCAATGACATACCTATACATCTTGCAGATTGATGCATTTAGTAAGCATCCCATGAACGAGGAAGGGAATGAGTTGATTCAAGGCTTGATGGCAGATTTTTACACCGATGAAACCTCACCATTCTCGACCCACTCATTTGTATCCAGTGTGTATCTAGTGGATGTTATAAAACTCATTAGAGGGCCATCGCCCTCGCTCATTCCACAAATTGGCCATGTATTCAGGATTAGTCATGGAACGAACGGATTCTCATTAATCAAAACGAACCTAAAAGTTGAAAATTATGGGATTGAAGGCGTCAGAAATATACACATTCACATTTCTGGTGATGGTGATAATTTCCATAGCGACTATCCCAGTTTAATTGTGGGGCATTTTGAGACTTGCAAAGACCACTTTGCCATTCACAGGCATAAAGCTTTAAGACGTATTCGGAATGAATTTGAAAAGCCAGGCGATCAGGTAATGGAATTGGCTGTCTACTTTTGGACGAGCATTTGGCAGAACTACACCTATTATTCGAGAAGGGCTACATGCAGAAATGGAAAACATTACAACCCGATTGGCATAAACTTGAATTTAGAATTAATAGCATTTCAGAATTTCATTCCTAATCCTCATCACCTCCCATTATACATCCCAGACCAGTTCAATCGACTCCAATTTGTCAGTTGTGGGCGGCGAGGAATGGAGCCATTGGCTTATATGGAGCTTGTCAGCATATTCGATATGGCGACTTGGGGGTGCCTCCTCCTGTCCGCAATTTCTATCGCAATATTTCTTCGTCAAGTCGGTTCAAGGGATGCAGTTGATAATACTTTGGTAATGGTAAGACTTCTGTTGGATCAAGAGCCATTTCCGGAGAGCCTCCTGAAAAAGAGCAACCCCGTCCGGGTTTTAGCCACGGGAGTACTTTTCATGGGGATAGTGATTAGCGAGGCATATAGAAGCGACAACGTCTACAACATGATTCTGCCAAGGGAACCCATCGCCTACGAACGCTTTCAGCAGCTCGTGGATGACGGCTTTGATATATACTCAAAGGTGGATTCAGTCAGAGATTACCTGATGTTTACACTCGCCGGTGGAGATCTGTCGAACTCTGATGGCCCTCCGTTGAAAACGGCACTATTTGAATCGCAGGTCGCAGCAGCTTTCCGCCAAATATGGGGGAAGTATGCAAGATATGGAGTTGAGGGACTGGAACTTCTTTCTCGAGTAAAGACCAACACGCGATTAATTCCCGGAATTCAGGAAAAACTCCATGAAATGGCAAAAGAGAAATTTCACAAGCATTTGAATTTAATCGAGCAATCCTATTTCGATCAAGAAGAAGCACAACTATTTAGATATTTAAGCGGGTGTAATAAAGTTGCTCTGGTTATGCCCGCTATCACTTGTCATAATTTCAGCAGACAGTTGAATGTATTCACAGATCACGATGTATATGTGGGGAAGGAGGTCTATTTCCAATCTACGCTGGGGTTCTATTTGCGTGGAATGGTGCCTCCATATCTCGTAAAAACAATAGGTTATTTTAGGGAGTCAGGAATTCAGAACAGATGGATGGACCTTCTCTGGTTGGTTTCAAGACCGGATACCGGTGAGGATTCGTCAGGGGAGGAGGAGCCCTCTGCCGCTGAATTGGACGGACATATTGTTGTCATATTCGTGGTATTATGTATGGGACTTGTTCTATCTTGCTTTTGTTTTTGCTATGAATACTGTGCATCAATTAGTGGACGCTTTATATCAAAATGGCTAGGGTGTTTTTGGATTTCTAGATTATTTCCAAATATGAAGGCGTCCTGTATGGATATTTCGCAGACAGTTTATCGTCGAATTCGAAAAAAATGCTGTGGTAGAGTTTGTTGGTAATTAAGCCCCGTAAAGTACTTGTTATCAATTATCCGCGAATATTTATTATAAAACTGTAATTTTGTGACAACCATGCTTGTATCTTTGAGTTATCTTTCTTACTATTAAATATTCAAATTATTAAAAATTATAAATTAAGTCATATTTTGAATACATTAGGTGTCACGTGGGCTCTAGTCGCTCAACGAAGAAATCGTAATAAATATATGATAAGTAGGGGGCGAGGAAATATGTGCTTATGAACCCCAAAATATGTACACATATATGTGCTTAAAAAGGCCAAAATATGTGCTTAAATATGTGTTTCAATTACGGGAAGAATTAGTTTGATAGGGAATGTGTTGACGATAAAATTATTGTTTCTTGCAAAAATTAGCTATGGTCACGAAATTGAAGGAAATTGAAATACAATTATGATAATGTAAGTACATACTGACTAGCTGCAATGTTGATTCGTTGATTATAAAAAGCTTAATTTATCTTCATTTACGAATATCTTGATCAACATGGATTACCAGTCCAAACAGTTTACTTGTTCATAGGCTTATCTGAAATAACGAATTAATGGTATCTGCTACATTGCAGTTTGATAAAATTGACTCAAGATCCAGCAACAACCTGCAATTTCTATTGCATACTTCGAACCACACAAAGATGTTTAAACGAGGAAAAGGTATTGCATATAATTGGGGAATAGAAGCAAATGCCGCGTAATTTTATTTATATTTATGACAACAATTGTTTTTGAGTTTGGACACCAAATATGCCCAAAGTCTTATCAAGTTTTCAAGTAGAAAGCAAAGCCAGGAGATTGCCAAGCCAGCTCCTAGTAGAGCAAATATTACCGTTATATTGCCTTCCAAATTTGCGGACGATGGTTGATCCTCCGCTGCAGAGTCAATGATTGTGTCCGAATTGGAGACTGTCCAGAGAAGATTCATCCACCTTTCCTGAATTCCTGATTGTTTGAAATACCTCACCCTCTTTATGAGGAACAGGGGAAGGAGTCCTCTCAAATAAAATCCCAAAGTGCTCTCGTAATAAGATTCCTTCCCAATATATGCATCATGAATTCCGGCTGACTTCATCGTTTTGATGTAGTTGTGACAGGTGGCGGCAGGGAGGATAAGCGCCGTTTTATTGCATTTTCTCCAAAAGTGAAATAACTTTTTAGCTTCCCCCCTATAGTATTGGGATTTGACTATGTCCATATACCGGAATATTTGCATATTTATAAAATTACTGACTCTGGACAGCTTCAGTAATTGAACAAAATGGTCAAAAGAGTTATTGGCAAAGCTTGCGGGGAAAAGGCTTGTGTGATTTTTTACTAACTCGAGTAGATCTAAATGGGCATCCCTTCCATAGACGCTGGCGTCGTTGAAGGCTTCCGAAATCTGTGATTCAACACGAACAATGTAAAATGGACCAGTTCCTCTGATTGAATGTTGTTCAAGTTTAAGGGAAGGTTCCTTGTCAAGGTGCAATAGATTTATGTGGCCAGCCTTTGAATAAATAGTAAAATTGTCATTTGTAAGTTGACGAATTTGCTCGTAAGGAATGGGTAGTCTAGGAAGGATCATTCGATACACGTTAGTGTTTTTATAGCCATTGCTCAATACAATTCCAATCAATAGGAGAATTCCCGATATGAGGCGGACTTGACTTCTTTTGAGATACTCTGTTGGAAACGGATCGCCCTGCTCCACAATCACTTTTAACAATGATATCAAGTTCCTAGTGAGTGCTCTTCGACAATTCCTACACTCACCAATGAAAATTGAACTTGTGATGTGTAAAAATATCAGAATCAAAACAAAGGAAATCGTAATCCACCCCCATATCTTAGCATCATAGACTGCAACAAGCTCATGAATAGCTAATGTTTCGACTCCCCGCCGTCCACAACTCACAAATTGGAGTGCGTTTAGCCTATCCGG
>JAQIXQ010002373.1:0-10826 GCA_034700485.1 Pseudosinella alba | reverse complement strand
CTGAAAGTTGTTGTTCAAAGTGGCCGGACATTACCCAATCGGGATCCGAATGGTATATTTCTGCATTGTATTTTAGCATGTTTACTGAATCTATATTTACGTTTATGCTTAGCTTAGTTCTCTTGTAAAATTACAAAAATGCTCATAAATTATATTGTTTGCACATCCTGTAAATAATGTAAAAAATGATGTATAGGCAAGAGCGACCCCTACGCAGAAATAAGTTTGGGATCGGAGATAAAGCGGACACGCGTGATCCGAGCTACGCTAAATCCTAAATGGAATGATTCTATGCAGTTCTCTGTTAAGGATCTCCAGGAAGATATTTTGTGCGTAACCGTCTTCGACAAAGATTACTTCTCACCAAATCGTAAGCTTCCCTGTTAAAATATCAATTATATAGTCATGTCATATCATATCATATAGTCATATCATGTCGTGCAATTGCTAAAACATCCAATTTCTTTTTCTCACTTCATCAGAGTTCCTTGGTCGTACAGAAATTGCAATTTCGAAAATTATGGAGCAGTCCCGGAACAAGAAAACTCCAATCCAAATGAAGTTACCACTCCATGAAGTTGAAACAGGGGAAATAGCTATTAAGTTCCATCT
Source organism: Pseudosinella alba (assembly GCA_034700485.1). NCBI lineage: Eukaryota > Metazoa > Arthropoda > Collembola > Entomobryomorpha > Entomobryidae > Pseudosinella > Pseudosinella alba. The sequence continues at coordinate 10,214 of JAQIXQ010002373.1, read as the reverse complement.
ACAAATCTTTGATTAAAAAAGATCATAAGTAATTTATCTATTTAAAACATATCTTTGAATTAGAAGGATAGTTTTAGTCAGATAAATGCATAATATGAACATATCCGTGAAAGTGTTTTGTTAAAACAGCAGAACATGCCATAATGTCTGTATCGGTATTATATTTAATGTGTCTTAATTTGTTACAGTGAAGTATTTATCAAATTTTTACTATGTTAATTTTATAGACAGACACTAATGAACGATAGGTTAATTTGTTTATGTATTAAAAATCCTTGTCATATTTATTATTTAAGATATGTTTAAGATAAATCAGGTCCTCATAATTATAAACTCGTTGGCTTATGCAGTCGGTTTCGTTTCAAATTTGTTTCAGATCTGTGATTTATGATTGAATTTAGTTTGTTGAATGAGCTGAAGTTAAGTTAACGGTAATTAATGTATTTGTGATCTGAATAATTTGCAGCTTGTACTGATTATATTTTCAAGCTTGTTATTCCTGTGATATGATTTGCTGCGAAAAGTAGAATGTTTAAAGATATTGATGATGAGATGAGACCTACAATGAGTCATACAGAGTGAAAATCTGAAATAAAAATGAAATTTGAAGTTTAATAAAAAATTCCAGCCACAATTGTCCTTTTTCCCCATTTTATTTTGCATAAGCACAAACAAACTTGATGATACGGTGTCCCTTGTCCTATGGCCGTTCTCGCATATAATTTTCGTCTTATATTCCTGCACGAATATACCTACCTAGGTACTTGAATAACCGCTAAAACTAGTGGCAACTGGCACGATAGCTTCCTTTCTGCACATAAAAGCATGCATGACAACTTTATAAAAATATCTGTTTTATCAATGAAAAAGCTTGCAAGCTTTCGATTCAACTTTCTCCATTCCATAATCTGACAGAAGGATCACTTCCGCATACTCACATCTTTTTATCTTGCCCTGATCAGGAAGCCCCGAAAATTTTATCGTGATTGATTATACTAATTATACTGACAAAGACTGAGCTCAAGATGTCCTCCACAAATACCAGTACCAAGAAGAAGACCAAAAGTAAGGCCCGGGCTAGCGTGGCATCCTCTTCCTCAGTTCGGAAGCAGCCCATTCAGGCGGTCCCTTCCGAGAATGACAATACCATCTTCAAGGTCAACTTTGAGATCCGAGGAAAAGTTCAAGGTGAATAAATATCAAATTGCCTATGCAAATTTTCCATGAAAATACCTAATTCATATAAAACATCCAGTAAATTTTGATGAACATTTTACTCTTTTCTTACAGGAGTACACTTCCGGAAGGTATGTCCGCTTCGCTATACCAAAGGAACATCTTTAAATTGTCAAATATTTATATTCTCTATTTGCTCACATTAATTAATTTGCCATTCTCTACTTGATCTAGTACACACAAATGAAAGGGACCAGTCTGGGATTGAGGGGTTGGTGCCAGAATACGAGCTACAACACAGTCATCGGCATTATGGAGGGTCCCCGCAGGAAACTGGAACAAATGTAGGCGTGCATAGACTTACAATTAGCTTGGAGTGACTTATTTTAAAATACTTTAATTAGTTTGATTTAACATTTTTAATGCATTGTTCCTTGTTCCTTCTAACAGGAAGCAGTGGTTGAAATCCACCGGGAGCCCCAAGTCCATCGTTTCCGGGGCAGAGTTCAAGGACACTCGATGTGACGACTACACACTTTCGCCAGGGTTTACTATTGTGAAGTAGAGAGCTCATATCTCCCCATGCAGTCCCCACCCATGATGACTTTCTCAGCCACTGATATGTATCTGGGAATGAACGCATGCAACTTCCAAGTTCAGACTTTAGAGCTCGGTTCTTGTTCAAAATTTTATTTGCATACATTAAATTAAATAGTCATTGTTTAGACTATAGTTCCAGGACCCTCTTGTCGTGAAATTAAATATGATATTGATGAAGAAAGTAAATTCGTTTCAAAATGTACAAAAGTCGTATGCAGTATGTATGTAATTGATTTTAATAAAACCGGAAGGAAATAAAAACAATTAGGAATTGAACAGGTTTTATAGGCAATTATTTGCCTCTTCATAAAAATCGAAATTATATTTTAGCTCATATTATCCATTATCGTGTAAAACCAATATTTAAGTGCCACATGTGGTCAAGATACAAATGAATATTAAATCTTAACCTCTCCGATGATTCCACTTCATTTGATAAAGATTCCTGAAATGTACAGATAGAAATGGAAAATTAGTTTTACTTTTATTTTTTGACTCGTGTGCATCAAGAGTAGATATTAGATAGATAAAGAGTTTGCATGAAAATGAAAACTTACAGATGAACGGCCAGGGCCAGGATTAGGATTGATATTGGCGGATTCTGATAAGGGCATGGGGTCATCATTCTTCTGATCGTGAGCTTCATAGTGAACCAAGTTGTAAACTCGAAAGGGCTTTATTGGCCAACATTTCCTGTCCCTCTGTTTCAGAGACAATTATATAGAAGAGTTTGCCATCGTCAGTTATGGTAATTTTTGTAACAATGAAATGTAAGCATAATAACTATGCACTATTGAACTATGATTAATTGATTACCGAATTAACCGACGGAGGTAACAAGCACAACAGGAGTCCCTTTAATTGATAATGGTGACCGTATAACACTGGTGCAGTATTTGTGCCCACTTTGTCCAAAAGTGAAAGTAGAAGACAAATGGAAAGAATTACTTCCAGCTTTCTAGTGCTCATCATAATATCTATGTGATGATGTTTCTTTATGCAAATGTACCAAACTAGTAGTTAATAGGAAGAATTTTAAAAAAACGTACCGAGCTCTGCAAACTCAGTTCAGTAACTGACAATTAATGAGACGGATCAGCGTTACCTGCATGGATAAAAATGCGTACAAATTACTGGAATGAGTGACAGTTCAAGAGAGTCAGAAATAATAAAAAAGCATAGGTTATTATGGGCTGATTTTCATAGTGAAATTCATCCGGGGGTAAATTATGCAGTCTTCGTGTCATCATCGACTTTGATGGTAAAAATACGAAAGCTATTTACTCGGGAAAACAAACCAGAGTCCTATCTGAGTATTTAAAAATATATCGAGACATTATATTTTTTTATTGCAAGGTCATATAATTTGTCATCATATAACAAAAATCAATCCAGGTCTCATTGTCAGTGTAGAAAATATTTCCCATATTTATAACGAAAACTTTTGGGAAACACGGCATAAGCACTTCCGATATATTGCTGCAACCGCAATTCATCATAATCCTCTTGGCATAAAAGTGACAGTGTAACGGAGTTTCCTTTTCCTTAAGCCTCCTAAAATAAATGGCATGAAATCTCCATAAGTAAATTTATATTTTAGTTTTCCCTTAATACTCTCATTTTATTTTATTAGCTGTGTCCCTCCTGTTCCTTGATTTTATATGAAAATGCTCAAAGTAAAGTAAACTCATAATCATAACACAACTTACAACAACAATGTCCAATGTATGAAAATACATAAACTAACACAGTTGCATTATCTGTAGTATGAAATGGTAAGGAATGGAATATTGAGTTAGCGAAGAAGGAATAATAGTTCCAACTCCAACTATTTTCAAAAAAGGTTAACTATCCATGATTTATTGCCCATCATAAACTGCGAAACTACCTCTCTATATGGTGCCGATGATGCTACTTTTCAAGAGGAATTCTCCACCCCACTTGTTAGTTTTGGGTACTTGGTTTGGTACGTTTCTTAAAAGCAATTCTTGTCTGTCTGTAAATAAGGTTATATTGCATTATTGCATTCATTTCAGTTTTCACTATAATTGCCATAAGCCCTTCACAATATACCTAGATAGTCCACTCCGGACTCACTATCTATCATATCATGCTCATCCATCTATCCATCATTATTTATTTTATCTCTCGAAGAAATATAAAGAAAGTAGTCTTCTCAAATTTTAACAACAATGAGCCAAGATCCAAATCCAAAAATCGTATTAAGAAAACAAATGCTTAACTGCTCATTCGGCATAATCCATTGTTGGAAGTGGAAACACTGACGTGAGATATTCTTAAAACGGAAATAGAGGAGAATTATTGTCAGTTTAATGAAATGAAATGCATATAGCTTAGAATGTATTATTGTTGGGGTGGAAGGAGCCCCCTCATTTCTCAACTTTTAGTGGCCCATTTGTCACAAGCAGTATACACATAGGCTATTGTTCATCCCTAAAATACCGTAAGAGCTTCAATGGTCACTCATTGTCAGTTATCATAACTAAGAACTTACAAACAGGTACTTTTGCTTTGCTCCATGTCATGTCATTCTTTATTTACCTTTTCCCTTCATTTAGTTTAGTCTTTTCTTATCTGGATTATTTATTGTACTCATATGAACAAAAATTGCTTTCAAGCTCCTCAAGTGCCCTGTCCAAAATAATATATTGATGGTGGAGATGGACCTGATATATAAGTGGAAGTACAAAGAGAATCTTTTATTTTGGTTGGTCCTTTCCTTGTTTTTATTGGACAGGGGAATGGATGGGGAAATTGGGTACTTAAGTGAAATAAATGGGGATGAGAAATCATCCTGAAAGATTTATATCACATCTTTTCTTTTGTAATCAAATCATCTTGGAAGGAATTTTTGGAGGATTTTGTGACTTTTAAACTAGGAAGGAGGAATAAACATCCTGACTAATGCTTTGGGTCCCTGAGTGAAAATGGAATGTTATCCAATCAATGCCATACCAAACCAAGCCATGTAGCATAGATCGATAGACTGATCCCAAAGGGAGGAAAATGACAGGAATTGTTACATGATAAGAAAAAGTGATTGTTTGCTTTTCCAATTGTTGCTTGTTTAGCAGTGGATTTTTCAGGTCCTTCCATATCCATGAAGGTAGACATGTAAATAATTTCGAGTGGAATGAATCAATGATCGTGCCATTCCTAACTGTTACCAGGAAGAAAGGGCTTGGAAAAATAATGCTGTCACTGGATGGGGCTTTTGGGCTACCAGAGGAGGAGGAGGTCTCCTGGAGTTCAGTTCACTAAAAAAAAGTACATAACAAGGTTCCTTTTTTGTGAAGGGCAGAGAAGACCTATGAGATGGTATGGGATATCAAGTACGAAGTCTTGAAGAATGCACTGTTTGCATTCCATTTTTATCCATATAGATCAAAAGGTCAAAGTAAAAGTTATGTAATTTCATTTCCAACAGAGTAAAATAAAAAAGGGAAGGACTTCTGCTGATATGATGATGATGCCCTCTCTCTTCATGCTTCAAATAATGCAAGATCAAGTCAAAGTCAAGATGCAGTAGATAGCTGATACCAAATATCAAATCCAAAGGTTGAAGATGAAATTGAATGATTTCCTATGGGACTCCATAGGGGGCCCTTTTTCAAGTATTTCATGGAGATTGGTTTTGAAAAAAGGTCTGGGGATGGAAATAGAAAAGTTATTTATTTTCACATGCGTAGATGGACATTGAGCATCATTGACTTTTCTTGAAAAAAGGGACGATGCATACTTTATGGGAGAGATAAAAATGTAAAAAAGTCAATATGCGTTTGTTCCAGTTATAAAGAAAAAGTTGCACACAAACACAATCATAGATAGTGTTATTATGCAATAGGGTGATATAAATAGCTATAGCTGACTTTGACTAGGCTTGGCACTTACTCTGACTCCAGAAAGTCAACTTGACTCCTCGACACCGGTGTCATGTTACGTGTGTGAAATGCATGAGTTGAGTTCATTTATCGTTTGGGTTACACCATGGCCATGCCAAGAGTAAAGAAGACTTCGATGTTAAAAAAAGGCTCTTTGAGTAACTCTGCAAGCCAGATCCAGAAACTTAAATCTTACAATCAGTCAGATTCGAATTTTCTTGAGTCTACAGTCTACGCACAGATGCATGCCTTCTTGGCACTTGGTTGGATTGGAATTGTTGGAAAGGGTGTGAGGGTGGGGGGTCATGATGCCCAGGACTAGCCCTTAAAGATAGTCAAGCCATAGCCTTAAATATTTTTTCTTCTTCTCCTTCGTCCCCTGCTGAATCTCTCTGGCACTCTGGCAGGAATGAAAATTACTTGATTTGGCCCCTGCTAAGCCAAATGGAATTGCTGGCTGTGAGAAAATGAACTGCGTATTCCTCTCTAATTGTATACTTTACTTTGGGAATTGGGATTCTAACTCTACTCAAGTTATGTACCAATGTTACCTACTTTTCATACAGCAGTTCATCTTTGTCTTGTTATTTTTGGACCAATGCTCAACTTGGACTTGGGTAAATAAATGGATAAATTATTATTATGTTTTCAAAGAAGTTGATGGATTTTGCTCTCAATCATCCGCATCATCATCATTCAAATCCAAAGACTAATAACTACAAAAGGCGATCATGTGAAAGAAACATGACTTTGGTTTTAGGATTTATTGGATTCTTCCCTTTTTGAGAAAATCAAAATCGATCCGAAAAGTGCTCCAGAAAACCAGATACGAAATAGTAGCATTACGTACATCATGTTATATGTAAGTATCAAAGCTTGTCTTGTCTTGCCAATTATGACTATGACATAATATCACAATTCATTTACAAACATTTTTGGTAATAATATCCGCATCAACAATCGCAACTTGTTTTACTTTCATTGCTAAAAACAAAAATGCCTTGCCAGGTCGGGTTAAATTCTATCAACTTGTTAAAACGCAAACTTTGCTGGAAGGCATTACCCAGCATATGCATACATACAACTGGTCAATCCAATCCAGTCCAAGTGCAATGTAAATGGGCTTTTCCCCCCTTGTTATTTCTGCATTATTCACCCATCCATCTCTACTTGGTTGAGATGTAAATTATTAAAATAGACGTGCATAGGAACAGGTATGCTATAAGATGAACCTCTTTGATTTGATGTCTATCCTCTTTATTCCACTCCAGTCAGTCAGTCCATCACCATCGCCGGACATGCAGGTTACTTCTCTTCTCATCCATCCTCCTCGTCACTTTTCTAACTAGATGGGAGACAACTGAACTGGCTCGGGATGGGATTTGGGATTTAAAACGAACTCACTCCTCCGGAGGAACCCTGTGGCTACTTCATATCATCTATACCAACAAGAATGAAAATGGATTATATTTCTAATATGTATATAACTGATTGTAATTATGGATTGTGCTTATTACTATATTACAACTCTTCTCCTCATTTCTCATTTGGCGTGGCATGGCATGGCGTGGTGCAATTATAATCTGCTAGACTCATTATTTTCTCTAGCTCCATGCATAGGGATAAGTTAAGTAAGTAATAATGCCTGTCGCACCAAAAGGAACAACTATTCCATATTTGATTTGGAGGATGGGAGCATTTAGCCATTTCACATGTAAGCTCAGTAGGGAGTAGGAATAATTATGGGTGGATAAAGGGAGGACGACAAATCAATTCGGATCATTTTAAATCAAATCAAATCAAATCATTCCCGAGAAATCAAAACAGAATTTACAAATCTTCAATTCTTACACAATAAAAATACTCCATGTTCCAACTTCAATTTATCCAACCTGCCATTTATTGCAAAAATATAAATAAATCATATTTATATAAAATATATTTACACAGTTTCAAATTCTTGTATATCTGATCATATCAACATTCATTTTCTCTTTACTTAATTACGTCAAAATCCTGAAAAGCCTCATCCATCAAAAAAAAAAAGTTTCACCAGCATGTCCATAATTACCCTCGTTAGCATGGCTAGTTAAGCTGTGAAAATTCTAAATATATAAAAATTAGCTGGTTTGATGCAATTAAACCATTATTATCGTAACGATATAATATACCTATCTCCCTAATTGTAAGTAAGTTCATATCATATTTTATTTCAAAAATCCCCTTCTATATCAGAACTAATAGAAACTGAAAACAAAATTGGAAGAGGAAGTTCAATTTTTCCACCTTTCATTTCCATCACATATCCCATCACCTTGTTAAGAAAGGTTGCTCATTTCATCCCTCTTTATCCATCCATCCAATAAAAAAGAGATTAAAAAGTAAATTATATCATGACTTGATGAGGAGGTTGATGAGGATGAGAAGAAGTCATATATTGCTTTGCTAACAAGCTCATTTCATTCCAACCCTTTCTAACTACTGTATGTACATTGCCAGTCTAAATACTTGAAATTACCCACATCATGCCCCATGTTATGTATGAAAAGGAATATCTTTCTAATTCTAAATTTCTAATACATGTTACATGACTTGATATAATATCGACTAGTAATCCAGTCCAGCCCAGGTAAGTATATTGCTGCTCTCGCCCCTTTCCTCAATATTTTTTTTATATAACTGCTTAGACAACTTTCAGTCAAACTCCAGCTGGATAATTGCTTCCAATCAAGTCAATCATCTAGTTTCCTTTCCCTCCATCTCCCCTCTCCCTCTCGTCTTCGTCCATTTATATGGGTAATTTTTTTTCAGACTTGGAAAAATAAGAGCCACCCATTTAATGAGAAAGTTAGTTTTTCTTCCATCAAGATCAAGTTTATAATATATCATTATCATTATCTATCCAGCTATACCTATATGAAATTATTAAAATGGAAAGAAATTCTGCTGGCCTCATATTAAATAAATTTTCCAACTTGGGGTTAAGTATGGTCTGGATGGATGGCCAGTCAGTGGATATGGTCATATGAAGTCATGATATAATGTGATATGTCGGGGGTTACATCATAATGGGCTAAGGGAGGATGCTCCAGTGTTTATTTTAGACTTTCATCATATCATTACTCCATAACTGGCAAGAACAGCATATCATATCATATCTCATCAAAAACTGGTCAGTAAAGTAATAGTTTGGGGGAGATGGATTAGATTGGATTGGATATGTTTGCAATTTTTGTTTCATGTTAATAAGATTTCCTTTCGATCGGGAGGGGATAAGAATTATCTTCATTATTCATAAACCCATCAACCTCATCACTCATCACAATTTTTGCTGATTCTAAAAAATATATTTTCATAACTAATCTACGATCATGGCTATGAATCCCGCTATTGACACTCGCGATCAGAGAAATAACAGTAAGTGAGCTAATCAAAATAGCCATATCATCAAAATAGAAATTGAGAAAAGGGGGTAATTCGCTGGATTCAATTTGATATGTGTCAATAATGTTAACACAACTGGAGAAAAAAAAACAATCTTATTTAAGTTTAAACCTTCTGCTGAAATCTAAGGAATTACCAAACACTGAACCTGCTCCTGGTCAAAATGTTATTTTGAGTTAAATTTCCATCATCGTCGTGATCATCACTCCATCATAACATAACTCTTAACAAGGCATATTCAGCATAAGCAGTTTACGTTTAAGCCCAAGAATCATTTCAGTTAACAATAGGAAGGTTGAACAGGTAGGTTCAATTCTGTTCATTTCATATGAAAGTAAATTGCTTATTTTGTTATATTCTCTTCCTTTTCCCTCTCACTCTTCCACAGATAGAGATTCCCCTATTCCTACTTAACTTAACCTTTAAGTATTTGGAAGAGGTAACAAGAAAGGCATTATTTTCGCCTTGTTAGCAACATTCTCTCAATTCTCTCATAATAACCAGCTAAACCTTTAAGCTACTTTACTTCTACACCCCTTCCCATATGCCAGCAAAGTATTAATCGTGTTTACAGGCTCTTTATTTTACAACTGTGAAATTTATAAGCATAATAATCATCATCCTATATCAGGAGCACTATATAGCTATCCAGATTCCAGATATGATATGAATACAAATACGAAAAAAAATATGAAGAAAAGTTTTATATGGCTTATGCTGCATATAACTATCAGTATCAACTATAAGAACTCCAGCATGCGTGTATGAATTTATTATTTGGTTGGAGGAAGATCGGGGGGAAAATAACCTTTGGCTACTTGACTGACTGACTAACTACTTCCACACAGCAATTATTACATCTCTACCACATCCACAATCCACATATCCACAACCACTGGGCTGGGATGAGGAAATCTACTCTGACTCCGACTGAACCCATCCATCTATCCATTGATATTAGGCACCTTGTTAGGGAAGAGAAATAATAGTAATCATAACCCGAAATATGAGCCCAGTCAGTGGTTTGGCTTATATATACACACATAATTAGAATTAGGCAGGTAACCTGTTGTTTTCCTCATCATCATCATC
>JAQIXQ010002372.1:0-10826 GCA_034700485.1 Pseudosinella alba | reverse complement strand
TTTTAAATGGGAGTAAACTGACTTAAATGACAAGAGTGTCAAAAAAGACTCGCTTATGATGAAGTCGTCATATTTAGTAAATAAGTTTGCTTAAATTAATTTACATTTACCCCGAAAAATTACGACGTACAAATAAAAGTTGGTTTTATAACAAATCAGTCAGGTATGCTTCCACCTGGCAAAGCTTCAGCCGATTTCAGCATAAAAAGTGCCAGAAAAATAATAAATCTTATAATGAATGAAGGTGACCCCCATGACACATGAAGTCAACCAGCTTATGAAAACCTGATCAAAATAAAATCATGATCCCTTTCAGATTTCATAAATGTTGGGCTATCCGAATAGACATCAAACACCCACCCGCGCTTTCACTCCTCCTCATTTTTGCAACTTGAAAGGAATAGTCTGGAACGGAAAAAATATGATATGCCTGTAAACACAGATTGCACTAAACTAACGTAAACTAAACAACAAAAATAAGCGGAGGAAGCAATCCCTCCTGTTTATGGGTTCTTGATAATTTATCCATAAAATACAAAAAGGAAGTTTTCAATTCAATTAATTAAAAGTAATGATCTGAAATGCAAAAGTCCACAAAATTACTGTCTATTCCATTCTATGTACTCGTATGTATGAAATGAAAGTGAACTACTCTAAATGAAACGCACTAATGAATGGTTTCCGATGTTGATGTTGGTGTTTATAACCTAGCTTAACATAACACCAAACACCACCACAAATGGGAGGTTCAATTACAAAAAGTTTCTCAAAAGTTGCTCCACCAAAGCAAAGTTCGGAGATGCTATATGGTTTGGAACGCTGCTTCTGTCTTTGTACTTGCTTCCTACTATGCTCATATATCAAGGATGGATGGTTTTTACTATTACGAAAAACTTTGTGTTTCCAGTGAAAAGAGGTTGCGCTTAAATTACAGTACACAACAAGGAGAAGAGTTTTCTTTTCTCCAAAGAGAGTTTTACTTTCCAATGTTCAAATCAAATAAATCTTTAAGTGCAGTCTAGTAATGGATTATGGCGACAGTTTTATGTGTCGTGTACTTATGTACATGCTTGATACGACAAAGACTTGGAAGGGAATTCATTTAATTTTTATCTCAGTTAGCAATAATTTATTTGCTTAATCATTTTATACACGCCTTGTTCCACCCAACTTTCACTTTCATTATGTCGATTATCGATAGTGCTAATATGATAATAATCTTCAATCCGATTAGTTTAGCAAACAGTTTAGTATTACATTATGAACTTATTATTAATACATAATACAAAGATAAATTATTTTTTATTATTTTTAGCCATCCACAACCTACCCAAATATAAAATGATTAAAATAACTGGTTTCTACACCGAGTCCAAGTTGACGATGCATTTCTTTTATAATTTATGATTTTATGCTTGACTTGCAGAAATAATTGAAAAAGTTACAAATCCGGAGCTGGTTGGTGCATCCGAAAGTGATAATGGCTCCCTCCGACCTTCCACACTCCTTTTGGACTGCGGGGAGTCAATTCTCAAGTGCTTGGAAGCTTGCTGGGAGGAAGAGCCTGATCTCCGACCTGACTTCAGATTCATTCGAATGAGGCTCAAGGAAATGCAAGCGGGATTGTGAGTGCATTTGTCAAGTTTCCTGATGTGATTACGAACATAGTAGTGTAGACATTCAATTTCACACCATGTTAATTTGGGCTTTTCACAGGAAGCCAAATATTTTCGACAATATGCTTTCCATTATGGAGAAATATGCTTGCAACTTGGAAGATTTAGTCCAGGAGAGAACCATCCAGCTCATGGAGGAGAAAAAGAAGACGGATGCACTTTTACATCGAATGTTACCAAAGTATGTAATGATGATGCAGTTTAGTTTTAGTTTCATGTTCCAATAATTCGTAATTAGTAAATGGAGCGAGCGAGTTAATGCAGTTCCAAAAGTCAAAACATGGACTAGACCACAAGGACACGAGGTAGAAAATATTTCATGCTAAAATTGTATTTCCTTTCGATTCAGGTCCGTTGCCGAAGCCCTCAAACGTGGGGATCCCGTTGAAGCCGAAAGTTTTGACTCTGTGACCATCTATTTCAGTGATATTGTTGGATTCACGGCTTTATCTGCCGTGAGCACACCACTTCAGGTACGTAGTGCCGTTTTGATTCTATATTTATATGACTTGACCTAATTATTAGTGAGTATCTATTTCAACTATGTAGTTTGCTATGCTATATATCATTCATTATCACCATCACGTTTGTTTCCTAATTCATGGCTAAATGCTAGCTATAATGCTATTACGGAGCTGAAAGCGTAGTTATGTTTTCCAAAAAGTTTGCCTGTCTGTCAGTCCGTTTGCGCTCTACTGTCTTCATTATTTAATCAATTTTGACATTTTTTGCACAAAGAAACTAGACCTCATGACCTCGGCGCTGAATATTTTTCAGCCCAAGCCGGTAACCCTACGGCGGTCAAAGGTCAAAATATTGAACTAAGTTAATATTTGTATTTACATGAACGCCGAAAATAAACTTTTTCGTCATATGGATTCGTGGTTCATTAACAGGTTTTTAACGAATATTGGAAAAAGTAGTTGAATTTATTTCTATACATAGCCAATTTTGCACCGATACTGTTAACCACTAAGACAGATATTGTTAATTAACTGCTAAACCATTTGTATTGTTGCCATTTGCAGGTTGTTGAACTCCTGAATGACCTGTATACATGTTTTGATTCCATAATCTCCAACTACGATGTCTACAAGGTGGAGACAATAGGTGACGCATACATGGTGGTAAGTAAGCCATATTTTTATTCTAATTAGTTTCCGTAATGGAAAGTAATCCACCATTTCCTGGTAGAGCGATCACACAGTTAGTTCCAAGTGGATAAATAAATACAATTGGAATGGAAAATTGGAATTAAATAACCCAAACTACTCAATACATACAGAAATGTCGCAGCAGTGGTTTCACTTCTCCCCAATTAGTATAATCTGCAACATATCCACAATGATAGAAGTTATATTACTTTCCCATATTTTTCTGCATTATTAGGTCAGTGGGCTACCCATCCGAAATGGGAACCAGCATGCTGGAGAGATCGCGTCCATGGCTTTGCATCTCCTGGAGAGGATTAAGAGTTTCGAGATACGATACCGACCAGGGGAACGACTTAAGCTGAGAATTGGAATTCACACGGGTAAACTGCGCTTTGTAATCTAATCCTGTTGGTTTTTTGTTTTATAAAATGTAGTCCTTCGTTGATGATGAGATTAGATGAGAATGATGAGATGAGCTGAATAGGAATGTGAGGATGATGAAGATATTGCATAACATATCTCTTCTCATATGTAATATGTGGACTGTCATTCTGGTCTGCTTTTCTAAAGCATTTATTTTGGGAAGTGTAAAATTTCACTAGATGATAATATTCACGATATTATAGTCCATTCCTGCTGCGGATATGCTATGTTTATGAATCCTAATTAGAGATAATAGAGTAATTAATCATTTTTGGTAAGTGTCATCACGATCTCATTTCCAACCCATTCTTTCCCCCTAATCTAGGATGCGTCGTGGCTGGAGTGGTGGGTTTGAAAATGCCCCGTTACTGCCTGTTCGGAGATACTGTAAATACAGCTTCACGGATGGAGAGTTCCGGCGAGGCTCTCAAGGTCCATATATCAAATGTTACCAAAAGTGTGCTGGAGCAGATCGGAGGATACTATTATGAGGAAAGGGGAATTATTCCGATCAAGGTAATCATCATCATATTCTATTTTTGAAGTTCTAAATCATTCGTTAGCAATTCATACGCCCACGTACGTCCATAACGAATCAATGGTTAATTTAGCCATGCTATAAATATAATTCTTCAGGGGAAAGGTGAAATGCGAACCTTCTGGCTTACCGGAGAGGATCCTTCCCGAACCCGCAAGAACTCGACGGAGTCAACTGCAACCCTTCTCAGTGAGAAGGGTGATGACAATGTGATGTACCAAAGTCCGGGGAACCAATCCCCTCCCAAGTCTGGAGTAATTGGATTCGGCCAGGAAGGAGCCGACTATACTTTTGATCTCAATGATGTTGCAGCCGCTGTGACGAACAACAATTTTAATAAGGCCTTTACCTGCGAGACTGGTAAAATATATACCTAATACCTACATGACATGTGTTGTAATTTAGGTAATCCATCAGTTGCCCATGATATCTTGCTTGACACTAATCCGGAATAATTTTTGATTATGCCACGCAGCAAGTGAATGCCACGCCAATACAAATCAGGGTTTTAGTACTAACGAAATAATCGCCAACGAGAGCAACCAAGGTGAAGGTAACTGTATGAAAATGAAGGCTGTCGGTTGTGGAAGTGGAAGTCAAGATGACGGTGGTGGAGGTGGTCGCTCGCCAACCAAAGAAACCTGCTCCATTGATCTATCACCAACAGCAGCAGCTACAAAAGGGAGTAAGCCTGAATCAACCGGGAACAACAATGCGATGATGGTGTCCAACGGTAAACTAGGATATAGACCAACTGCATGGCTCCTTGCCGAATGTCAGAATGGGAAAGTTGTAAGGAAGAAATTTAGTTATTTTATAAGTAATCTTGAATTCGCATGTAGATAAATCATCAAAATTAGTTTACTCCTCTGTAATAATTTTAAATTATGATCCATGCTCATTATAGGACCATCACGGTAACCTTCTGAAGAACATCGGGGGCAAGTACGTCAGTTGCTCCAACGTATTCCAAGATTGCAAGGTGAATATTATCAAGGAGCTAAAGAAGAATGGTAATACAACGGCGGCGGCCGCAGCGGCAGCCTTCGCAGCCAGCAATGGACGAAATGGGAGCCATCTTCATCAACATTGTCTACATCCCAGTCGGGGTCAGAGCTCCACCAATAGGTTCCGATCCGCTCCCATCATCACGTTCATGGAAACCTCCTCGCCAAATCCGGGCTCTACCCCGTTGTTCGCATTTGAAGAACGTGAGTTTGTCTAGTTTAGATTAGTTTTTGTAGGGTAGGGTAGGATCAGCTAAATTGCATTTACAGTCAAACCTCATCTTTCATTGGAGTTGAAGGGTGACGTGACCTTCATCAATTTTGCATATTAGAAATGTATGAAAAAAATATATTATATGAGCCGTTGTGGGTACCATTACATTACCATGTCTAATCCTAAGTAAGTTATATATTACCTGTGCTAGATGGACACAACGAATAACGTAAGCCATGTTTATAAGCTGTAGGGGATTTAAAATAGTTTTAATGAAACTCTAGTTTTGATTCATATTCGTACTTTAGCTTCAAAAGTAATTGCGGAAAAGTTTTCCCCGTTGAAATGGTCTCATGTGTACTTACCTACTTTGCATTTACATGTTTTCCCAATTTATGTTAAAACATAGGGAGCTAGAATCTCATGATCACTGACCCAGACCTTCATTTTGTATGCACCTGCACCTGTTGTTTAAGAATATTTTAAGTTGGCCCTTGGGAATAATTCAAACTAGAAAAGGTTTAATAAAACTAGATGTTTATGCCATGCCATGTTTTACTTCTTGTGATATGATTTACCTGCTTTAAATAGAATTTGCCATTTATATATAAAATTTAAAAAATTATATATTAAAGTCTATTTATATTTATATAGCTATTTGAAAGAAACGTAAACGTACAGGTCACAATCGTGAATTTCTAAGACTGTATTCTTCCGTCATTGTATGAAAAAGTATTGTATTATTGTATGAATGGAAGTGGTTAAGCATAACTCAAACTTTATGTAATAGGTAGTGCAGCAAGTGCTTATTGTTGTATATGTAACTAAATGTAAAACTGCTGTGCAATATACGATTAGTAGTTATAATTTTAAGTAATTTTATTGAAATTAATGTAACAGACTTTATGATATGTGTGAAATGTGAATATGAGACGAACTACCTAATAAAGTACCTAAAGATAATATGCAAATTTGGCAAAAAAAAGTTTCCATTCCTGTATCTCACCTACACGATTCATTTGACAAACTTTTCCTTCACAATTCCATATTAATTTGCGATTTAGTGAAGGGAAATATTTTAGCATTGCTTCAGCTTCAGTCGCAGTTGGTCTGGATGTTTTTATTTACTTCCGACGAGTTTGATATTGAAAGTTAGCTTTGTTTTTTCATTTGTGGGCTTGAATTTCAAGTTATCCATTCATCTCATCTATTCTATCGTTTCACAATGGAATGGTAAAATCTCAAGGGAATACTAGGGATTGGAATCTGCTACTTTGATCAGCATGCCCAAAAAGCCTATATACCTTTCTCCGATTACAAAGCTTTCATTTTACATTTTATCTAACTCATCGACATCAACCGAAAGTATCAGTTCCAGTGGTGATATGGTCATTACGCGTCACCCATCTAAATTTAGGTGATCATTACCTTTTCAAAATTAAATTTATAAGTGCATGGACCTCATCCATCCTCAATATTCTAGCCGGAAACCTGCTTCAGACCTGTTCCAGCCACGTGCACTCTGTTTTGCCATTCATATGCAATAAATTTCAAACACGTTATCATATCATCATCCCCATCCGTCAATATATTTCCCAATTTGCCAACTAATAAAACTCACAAACACAAACAAGAAGTGTCTTGGCGGAAGCTGTGCTGTATAGATATTATTCCAAATATTCAAATATCCTATATATGGATGGGGAATCGCAATAAAAATCCAGTAAACTTTTATTTGGCTGCTTGCCCAAGGGCAGTGAACCGTTTGGCTTATTATTAGGTAATTCATTTTCGCACATGAGACGATAAACTTTTATGGAGGAAGTATAAAGCATACGTAAGGAAGTACAAGATACTAATCATATCACCACGGAGAAAACTTTTCGGCAAAGTTGCTTCTTGACAAAAATGAAAAACTCTTATCACGTAGCATGATGTAGCGTCAACATTCATGCTAAACATAGTGCACTAGAAGGAAACATGTCAGTATCCTGAGTCCTGAGTTTCCGCCACTTCGTCATCTTCGCTTGGTATTCGATAACAAATTATGATAACAGTTTATTACCATCCGTCGATCACTGATTGGCAGACAATGGGAGAAAGTTTTTCCTGTCTGAAGTAACTAAACCCATCTTCACTTTTTTGGAAAAAGAGACAACAAGTCAGAGATAGTTAGAATTAGCATCCGATTATCGGTCAGTACGGTTTCATACAGGCGAAATTAAAAGGACTTATTTTATTACTATTACTAATGACTTGATTTTTGGTAGCGGGTTACTCGAACGATACGAAACATAAATCCTTGGGAGGAAACCTTTGATCACAAAACATGCAGCAATTGCAACAATGATGTTTTCAATGTTTGTGTCAATAAAACAGAAAATACGTACCTAGATAAGGATTATAGCTCATCTCATATTGGACATTCAACTTTCTCTTCCAGTCTTTCTGCGAAGGATAAAAATGCTGGAAGCGTATTCCAAACTCCGAACAAACGACCGGCTTGGCTTGAACTCTCCTTACTTAATAATATATCATGTTACCCGTGCGTGGATCCTGGATGCTTAATTTGATTTACAACTTTCTCACTTTGACCTTGGGAACATGATCTTGCCAAATAATGTATTAGTGGCTGGAAATAGAAATGCTTGGAAAACTACCGGTAATTTGCTACTGGAAATACTCCGCAAACTAACTATGCATTCATATTCGTATCATAGGCGTATGATCATTATACATGCAAACAAAATTATTTATAAATAGAATCCCGGTACGGTTGACTGGGATTGTGGACCAATGTGCCTTGATTTCCGACACGTTTAGAAAATAATAATGTAGCAAACTTTCTTTATATAAATAGTTTCCATTATCCAGAAATTTCATCATCAAGTTCAACGCTCGCTTACACCTACCAGATGTCTGCTAAAATGATAGAATTAATACCTATCAACAAAGTAGAAAGATGGTAATCATAGCTGTGATGAATTATGATATTGTCCTAGATCCATATATTTTGCAAAATAGACATTATTCCAGTAGAAACTGATATGGCATGACTGATACATGATACTGATAATCTGTTGAAGGTTGCATGTGAAATCATCATAAGTAGGGATGAGCAGAGTACAAATAATTGCATACAGGGAAATAAACATTTATTGTTGTTGATGCCATAATGCTGGCCAGGTAGGAAATTC
Source organism: Pseudosinella alba (assembly GCA_034700485.1). Classification (NCBI taxonomy): domain Eukaryota; kingdom Metazoa; phylum Arthropoda; class Collembola; order Entomobryomorpha; family Entomobryidae; genus Pseudosinella; species Pseudosinella alba. Next base: position 2,617 of record JAQIXQ010002372.1, on the reverse strand, counting down.
AAAACTCAGGTATATTTTATTCTTCCTCAGATTCCAATCTTCTTGGAAGATTTTGCCCCGTTCAATACAATGACATAAATTCAGGATGAAACAATATCTAACATGATTCGGTTATGTGCAGCATCGAATGAAGCCCTGTCATTAATAAATCACGAGGATAATATCTAATAGAATTCGAGTTTAATTAGCACTCAAGTAAGTATAAAATAAAACAAATTAGGAACATAAAATGGAACTTTAAGTACTGATCGCTAGCAAACTTGTAATTTGATTCCGTTTTCATTGACCCCTAACTTCCAAGTTTATGTGATGCCAAAGCTTTTTCGGTAATTGTAAAAACTATTAAAAAAAACTAATTACAAACTTTTTCTCTGTAGACAATAATTACATTAAACTAATCAGACATGTACATTACTACCAATAGCTAGCGAGTACCTCGGTACGGCGGTGGAGGAGACTCTTTTGGACTAGTGATGCCGTTGCTGGGCTCAAACTTACTTTTACCAAGGTTTCGACTTCGATGACCCTTCAGAAACGAGGGTGGCTTATCTGCGAAATCAGCACAAGTCCACAATGAATATTTTGCAACTTCAGGAAAATTATCTCTGTCATAAAATATCATCTCAGAATCTTACTTCTTCCTTCATCAATAAAGGGAGCAGAGGATGACATTGCCCCAACAGGACTAGAATTATCGGCTAGACATTTCATTAAAAAGTGTTTTTTTAGCATACCCAAATCAAATGGAAATTAAGAGTCAAGTACATAATTGATCAATTGATCATACTTACAAAACCGAGAGTTTAAAATTGCTGGGTTAATTAGTGGATTATTAACCCCTGAGCTTCCCAAATAGGGATTGACCCCCATCCCCATCATCATCGGTGACATTGGAACTTCCCGTACAAAAACGTCTCTATTTGGGTGATCTCGTCTCGACCAGAGCTTATATGTGCAAAAGCAAATGCCAATGATCACTAAAATCAATGCTATTCCTCCTGCGACTATGTAGAAAATCATCCACATCAACTCCTCACGGGATTGACCTGTGCTGACGGAGACTCCGGTGGCACCCAGTTTCACTTCAAAGCTGGGCAACCTTGAAATTTCAAAATAGTTTTGACTTTTTAGTGAAATGTTCCTTAGGAATATACGTTTGAAATGAAAGAGGCAGGGATCATTTGTGTCTTACCTATCAATCCAACTTCCTTTGAAGAAATCTCCAAAATCGGGGCTTGGGTATCCAGCGACTGAATTCGTTTGCCATATCGCCACAAGGACTAAACTGGAGTAAATTACTTTTATATAAGTAATCATGACTAGACTTGACAAAAGATTGCCACACACCACAAACCACTCTTGCGATAAATATTTAAGTTTTTATCTCAAAACAAAGTTTATTCTACTATGTATGCAATTGACAGGGAATCTTACAAAATGTTTTGGCAAGAGATATTGATGTATTTAATCTGTAAAACACAACCTTTTTTATGATAGATACCTTCAATCTACAATTTACTAAATTTACTTCGACACAGTTCATTTCATAACAAATACGAAACATCACTAACAATAATATAATGGTGAATGAAAAGCAACTTGGTTGAACAATTTGACATTTCATATTATACTAGGTACATTGGTACTTATGTGGGAGCGCATGGAATGACTCATTTTCTATTTGTATTCTCATCTCTCAAGATTTTAACACTAAAACATGATTCATTATTACAGAATGAATGAACTCTGATCTGATTCATCAATACAGCTAAAGCATCATATTTGTAGATACCTACATTGAAGATGTTATTGGTCATCGTTGCTGCACTGTTATGTAATTTCACAGGAATACTGAATAGTCACGTATCATTTCTCATAGCTATTGCGGTCGTTGCAAGTCTTGAGTTTTGATAGGGGTACATTCTTCAAATCTTAAATGTCTTTTTAAAGAGTATACTCGAGTAGGATAATTTTTTATGGGATTGGGATAGATTAAAATATGCTGACCCTTTAATGTGCTATTCTCAATTTCTATATTAGGAAGACAAGGTTGTCTAAACCGCCCCCGGTCAAAAGACGCCACTCGAAAGTCGCCACTTTTTCCAAAAAACTTGGAAAAAAACTTCCTCATTTTGGGACAAAGTCGCCACTTTTTGAGAGAAGGGTCCCCCCTTCTTATCCACGTCGAGTTTTTATAAAATTTCCAATTTTTTAAAGAACTTTTATCATAAAATTACTCGTGCCGACGTTTTTGACGGAATTTAACATGGAAATATGAAAATACGAACTTTTCTCTGATTTTTCAAAACTCGTGTCGATTTCGATTTGGGTGAGAAGGGGGAACCCTTCCCTCGTATTAGTGGCGACTTCGTCCTTTTTGAAGTGGCGTCTTTGGAATGGCGTGTTTGGGAAGTGGCGTCTTTGGGCAGTGGCGACTTTGGGTATGATTCGTCTAAACATTGTGGTGTGTTTATATTATACTTGCATTTATGCAATTTAAATGTTTTGGATTGGAAGTATCAACAACAGCAACGATTGACCCTAAAAATTGTGATATGCTGACACGAAAAATGAAATGACTTTTCAGACCATTTTCTTCAAGACAAGATGATTAAGC
>JAQIXQ010002371.1:0-10826 GCA_034700485.1 Pseudosinella alba | reverse complement strand
TTCGGAGGGAATATATCCAATTTGACTTCACAGTTCCATGCCCTAGTTCGACTAGCCAAAGAGAAGAAATCCAATTGGGCACATAGATTAGGATTCGTTCCCAAATTGGAATGTTTGGACCTCGAAAATCGTGTCTGACAGGATTTGAACTTTGCAGATATATTCCCATTATTTGCCAGCGTCCATATCATAAGCGTTCGTGAACTATATTCAACTTCTTGAGTGGCTAGGGCGATCTCAGGATTCTGCACTATGGTTGGGGTGATGGAATCCCTTATATTTAAGTCAATGTTAGGAAAGTTTCTGGTGACAATTAAGCAATTTCCCGTAGCAAATGTTGAAGAAACAATTTCACCCAAGTTGGCAATCCCATCTGGGATATGCCATATCGAGAATATTTCCTTTTTGTAGGCTGATAAAAGTTGATTCTGATCTAGGATAAATTTGACTGACTGAAATTCGGCTGTAGCAAGTTGAAGAATTTGAAGAATTGCAAGTAGGAGGAAATTTCCACAAACTTTACTTGAGACATCCATCGTTCCACTCGTGGAATAAAACCTTATTTTTATCGTGATGGGAAAGTTTCGTTGAAGAATTCGAAAGGGGAATGGGAGGTTTGTTAAGTATTATCCGGGCAGTGTTGTTTTGTGCTGCTTCAAACTTGGTAAAATGACCCTGGCAAATGATGTGTGCAAGTAGGAGATACTCATCAAGATAAAGTTAATAGGAAGACATTCCCCGATTTCTTATATCCAATTTTAATTTTAATATGTATGGCTATCTTGCAGATGTGTATAAGCTAATACTTGAGTTGGTACTTGCGGAGTTTGTTGGGCTTACCTTCAATCTATTAAATACCCAGTTGGAATTTTCACCAATCAATATCTAGCTAAACTTTGTATGTAATTTCCGGTAATTTTCTTAGGAGACTAGTATTTGCAATGAACAAATAAGAGTTTATCATGCAAATATAAAACAATTTAAATAATTAATTGCTCTGTTTAATTATCTTGTCCAACCGTCCGGTGTCGAAAACAACGTTGTGTAGAAGACTAGCTCAGTAGCCATTATTTCTTTCATAACTGGCCACATTCCTATGCAGATACTGATTTTGAGAAATTACTTAAGTCTTACTGTTGCAGTATGATAAAGAGCATAACAAAAATTAGTTATAGAAAGTCGCCTACTCCAATAAATTCGACATTTCGGTACTGATTTTGTATCCCCCTATTGCTTATCATAACTGCCACTTGTATGCAATATGAGACACTACCTTAGAATTTTACTTGGGTATTTTACTAATATCATGATTGATTAGATTCATGAACATGACACGGCTTGTGCTGTAACGTAATGTTTCTTTATTTATTATTTCCTCTGAGTCTCCTCTTCCCGATCAAACGGTGTCTGAATGAAAGAAAGACGTGTGAAGCTGGCATGATATAAGTAGGGCTATCAGGTACTCGTACAGGACCTGAATTTAAGGAGGGCTTCATAAGTCCCTATAGAGCATTATGATCCCAAATTTCCTGGAATATGATTGTGTACTCTACCTAATAAATGATTTTGAACATATCATGGGGCACCTTGAAATATCCACAAATTAAGCAATAAACATTATTTTCATGGACAAGCACATACATGTCACACGTAATGAAGTAGGAAATATCATTCATGTGTCTAATTTGGTGCTGACCCTTGCATCTGACCCTGCAGTGGGTACGATGTAGTATCATTTTCTTGAATCTTCCAATGAAAACCCAAACAGGATAATTGTAAATTGTCAGGATCATGAACATGGCATACTGATATGAATTCATGGGTTGTGGATAGTGCCCCTTCCGGCTTTGTAAATATTATAATGCCCCTCCTATTTTTTATAGAAAAATGTCACAAAAATGCCAACGTTACTTGAACTTATGTATCATGTTAAAAATGTCCATAATCTGATCATACTAAATTACAACTTTCCCCAAGAATAATGCTGACAAACAACTTATATTTCCTCTATCATATACTCTTTGTTTTCACCAAACCAAACCAGGAAAGCAATTAATGCTACAGGGAAGTTCAGAACAAGGAACTGCATGAAACCACGGTTAACTTGCAATTTGAAAATAACACCTACCTATATCAAACACGTAACTTGATATAAAACAAAAAAAAACAGAAATAAACACGGAAGTTTATGGCAACTTTACTTTATCTTTCTTCTGATCTCTTAATTATATCGTTCTAGCTTCCTTATCAAAATCTAGCCGACGCAGACGCTTCAATATTTGGCTGCATATTATTATGACGTCATAAGCTACAAATTAGATATTTATCCTTCCCTGCTAAAGGCCAATACCGACCCTATCCAACACACTTTTCCGTAGACAAAAGTCTAGTCATATTTGTCCTTTAGTACAAATAGGTTCATTAATTGGTGTATCTGGTTGAGCCAAGACGTCTACAAAAAAAACGAATACCATTTTATTTTTTAATTCTGATAACAATTTTTTTCAGAATGATTTCTCAACATTTCCTTAATCTCATATTTTCTGGCTTTGGCCTTCCTCTTATGAATCATTTTATCTCCGCTGACGTATCACTGCCAATGTCGAACAATTTGAAAACATCCATATTTGGCCCTTTTGGGGAGTGCACCTTTACCTACTTTCACATCCAGGTTTATGATTTAGTTTCCTTATCCCGTGCTTCAAAAAGTGGCACTACTGGAGTGGCTGGGATCAATTCAAAAATCCATCTGTACCAGCAAAATCAACAGAACGATGCCATTTTTCAAATACTTGGAGACAAATTTGAAAATGAACTGATTTCATTCCGGGTGTTTGACATAATAAAAAATGCTTTTAATCTTGCCAGTAACAATTCAAAATATAATGATATCATCCGCCACCCATCCCCAGTTCCCGTGGAACTAATTCCAAAACATTTCCCAGCATGCGCAGTCCATCTTATTCTGCCTTCAACGATGGAATATTTGGCGAACAGGCAGGTGAGCGGTGCGTTGGCGTTAACTGAGCAATTGCCAAATTATTTGTGGATTCTCCAAATCCCTTCCTTGGAAGGAGGGAAGCTAGAAGATTATGTCGACAATTGCAAAACGACATTTATTGGCATCTATGCACCAGGTATAATCTTCATGGAACTTCTTGATTTCCAACAAATCCGGTTAATCTGCCTCCATTGTAACATGTCACATATCACATTCGTTCCGGTTGAGGGGAATGAAGTCGATGATGATGAAGTGACTTGGAAGTCACTTCATCAGAATATGCAGGGCGCGTATGTGGAAACGGAACTCAACACGCTTGTCCTTAATGGGTCTGACGGTGGAACCATGGAATCCTGCCAATGGAACTTTACCAACTGGTCGCAATTGGAATGCTCCTTACTGGAGATCAGCAGAAGGCTCAACTTTACATTTGTTCAGGAAAATTCGAAGACCACCTCACATTCCAAAATGTATGCTCACATAATTGGGGGAGTGGAGGCAATTAGTCTTATCGAGAAAGATATGACATGGATTCCCTACATGAGTATCAATCAGTATTACGCATTTGTCGTGATCTTTCGAGACTTTACCGCGTTGGAAGTGAGGGATCGGGTTGACGGAATGGTGAAACCGTTTGAATGGTTTGTTTGGCTTCTGCTGATCATTTCTAGCATATTCGTCACCGTGATCTTCATATGTATTTGGGGAAAGGTTTCAACTTTCGGATTTCGTAATCTGTCGGGAATAACATTGGCCAATAAATTGGGAGAAACTTGGTTCGCCTTGTGCAGTCTACTACTGGATCAACCTGGGTGCTCCTCAGTGGTCAATGGAAACCACTGGATCTCAATTAGCACTTGGTTTTGGTGGAGCTTTCTGGTCCTCATCATTTCTCAAGGTTATCGAGCGGTTTTGTTCGCGTCATTGTCCTCCAAACATGAGCCACAATCCCCTGGAAACTTGAATTCATTGCTGGACAGCAAAATCATGATTGGGACTAATTCACACTGCTACAGTGGCTCAGTTGATTTTTCCTGCCTGCATGATTTGATCATTCCAGATATGTTAGCTGGAGATTGGCTGCAGGATTACCGTAAGGATATGTTTAAAACTCTTCAGGAAAGACTAATCTACTTCTCTGATGAGAATTTTAAAGATCTATCATATTCTATGTTGTTCAATGATTCCATCATTGGGAATCACACAAATCTCGTTAAACTGCCGGAGACGTTAGCCATGCTTGATAAGAAAGATATTGTTGACGATCTGTCAAATATGATTAATCTATTTAGCCCGTTTTGGGTATCGAAACCACTTCCGGTCTCATATTTTGGTTATAGTGCCTTCATAACTTTGCGAGGCAACTATTTCTACCCTATATTGGTCAATAGCTTGGCACGGCTGGAGGAGTCCGGATTGCCCCAGTGGGAGATGTATAATCAGGGCAGGACGAAGGCCAGTCGGGCATTTCACCTTTACAGCGAGTCGAATCAAACCAGAGCAGACATGGGTCATGGAAGCTTTCGAAGGAAATACCTTTATTGTTTGAATGATTGCAAGGAAAGCGGGGAAAGTCACTTGAAGGAAATGTTTTCAAGAGTGTCCTTGAAAGCATTGAAGGCTGTTTGGAATTATTGGACTAGTAGTGCTTGTATTATCATTGGGGTATTTTTCGGGGAAGTTGTGCTGTATAACGGGTGTACATTTGTGAAAACGACTTTGGCTTGGTGGATTGCGAGGAAAAATCAAGTGAAAATAATTACGTAACTTAAATTGTCTGCATTTGGATTTATCTTTTCTTGCTAATATGCAGTTAAATTAAATTCCATGTATTAGCTGTCTCCGCAATAGCAATCATATGCTGTCTTTTGCAATATTAAGTTGAAATTCCGAGTCTTAATTAAAGCTCTGTTTAATTATAAATGATTTTTGCAGAAGAACAATGGGGAATTATTTTTATAGCCATTTTATTAATGAAATCGAGGCATATTGTTTTTTTGATTGTCTCTGAGATCGATTTCATTTCAATTGTACATCCTACTAAATCAAATTATGATAGCGCAGGGCAATAAACTTGGCCTGCGATTCTCTTATTCAAATAGATTGCTATTTAAGGTCAAAATATAAACCCATTTTTGTATACTTTAAAAATATTTTGTAAATAATAACATGTATGAAATTGAAAGATCGAATCATGGTCATATTTTTTTGGTTACCTTAACAAAAATTGGAATGTTTTGCTGAATTATAGCTTCTTTCCTTTGGCTTTTCTTTTACAGTAAGAACTAAACAAAGTTTCCTAAATCATCAGTCTCCCTTAAATATTTTCCCCCAACGAAAACTTCCCCTAAATGTAGACATCACTTGGTCAGTCATGTGTTATACAAAAATTAATGAAATATATCGGTAACGGAGTTTTTAAAATAAAAGGGTTCGCATTTCTACTTTCATTGGTCTTCATCGACACTATCCAGCGAATGACATGGCCAGGAGCGAATTTTGCGACTTTGCAAAAAAAAAGTGAGAAATGCAATATTACTGTATAATGTAGTTACATATTATGTGCATGTGCTTGGTTGCAAAATGCACAGTTCTAGCGAAATTGCATGGGTATGTAAAAAACGACCAAAGTAAAAGAGACACTACCAAATAATTGTAGATTGAAGGGGGAGTTCAGTCCAATCGTGAGCATATGCAATCATCCTTATTGTCACACCTTGCCCATGTGAAGTGAATTAGATCGTACGTTAAGAATCGCTAATTAGCAATACAAGATCCGCTATAACATAACGCTCACGAGTAACTTGAATGGTGTTGGAAGTGTCTGCGTAATATATCGAGGCATATACTATACTTCGCATCATGTCACATCCCATGCATGCACCTGCTAGAGAGAAATCCTTTTGGCAAATAGGCAATTCCGTAAATACTATATATCTTTTAACATTACGTTCAAATTGTTGGCTCAATTAGCTGACAATGCTGTTTGTTATTATCGTAATAAAAGCGTGCTACTGGCTACCCTTCAATAAGCTAGTTTGAGAATAGGAATAAACTGTTAACAATTAAGATAACTTGCTCCTCAGCAGATGACCAGGTATACATTTTCGAAATACGCGCGAGAAATTTTGCTCAATGGTATGCCATATGCCATATATATTCTTATATAAGGAAATTTTAATGTTGACCTTTGACCCCCTTAACATTAAGCAATATTGCCCATCTTCGAACTTAAAGTGGCATATATTATTAACTATCTACAGCTGAAAACAGAATTTAAAAAATCGAACCCGTTCTAAAGTTATTGCGTACACGGACAGACTGACAGAAAATTTCTCCTGTACAATGTAAATAACTTGGACTTCGTCGCAAGTTAATAATGCATGGATTTGGATCTTTTTTTCATTCAGGAATCCTTCAAATCCGGGGAACGACTCTCCGACAGGAAAAACTTCCGCTCATCCACCTGCAATTCAAAATGTGAACTCGGCCAGACCATAAATGACACAGTCATAACCCTGGGCCTGCTCGCCCCTTACAATCAAAACCGACTTACCTTGGGAGCAATGAGACTCGCCGTAGAGAGGGTGAACAATGACCCTAATTTGCTTCCAGGAAGGACCTTACGTTACATTACGGCTGATATTGGAAGGTAATTTCGTTACATAAGTTATTACCATTTAAGCCTCAATTCGAAGAATTGCGTAGGGAAAACTGGGTCACTGTTACGTACATAGCGTCCCTGTATGATAATGATGATATTGATATCCTAAAATTCAATAATTTTGAAAGGGAAAAGGCAACTAAGCTATTAACCAACCGTACATATTTGATCCATATCATATCTCTTTACTGTTCAGGAGATCAGCTTTTCCCATGATTTCCATTTTCCAAACTTAACATTCCACGCATATGTACCATACCATATTATGCATGCTTAACGAACCAGTCAACCATGCTTCAAGCATAATAGTAAATATGGATGGGTTTCGCCAAAATCATAATATTATGCTTTCGCTTAATTGGGTCTTATTTTAATTCCCACTTATCCCTTTCCCCTACTATATGAATGTATTTGTATTATGTCCACATTTATACTACTTTTATTTTTCTACGTATGCTTATCAGCTCGGATTTACTTCCAATACAAGTGATGACGGAGATGAGGGATCGTGGAACTTTAGGCTTTATTGGGGGACCTGAGGATACCTGCGTTTCGGAAGCCCTTGTGGCGGCTGCCTGGAACCTACCCATGATATCTTACGTAAGTTATATATTTCACAATTCTAAATAAGTACATGTGTACCTACCTATTAAGTCATTTTGCCACTGTATATTTTATATCAATTTTCTGAAACGGCCTAATAGAATTATAGTTAAAACGGGTTCATATCTTGCAGTTTGTCATTCGCTGCATACTACTTTAAATTCTTTTGGCATATCTGCAACTATTTCACTTTTATTAAAATAACATCAATCATACTTACTAAAACCGTAGCAAATCTATATACGAATTCAATACCCAATTTCAAGAATTATATCATTTACGTCACTAAAATACCGATAAATGATGGATTTTCGAAATCTTATCATCTTAAGCATGTAAAATGAACTGAAGTTCAGTTATTGAACATGAACATAAGCTTTGCAGAACTGATTTGTTGCCTTCATTGCCGGTCCTCTGCATTCACATACATACTTAAAAAGGTCATGAAATCCATTTATACAACATCACAGACATTAACTGACTAACATGCGTACGTAGTTAAATCAAACCCCATAAAATGAACAAGTCAAGTCGGGGATCCCGGGGTTCATTTATGCCTGGGAAGTATATGAAACGTATGCATAAAAAAATTAAAATAAATCCCACCATTAAAGTAATATATGACAGGACATAAATATAAGCTTGTACTGCAAATATATTAAAGAAATGCAAAGTCTGCATTACATCCGCACAACTCATTTCATTTAATATACACTTTACACTTTATGTATGCACATCATTTACAGTTCCCAAGATTTCATTTATACTTTCATTTCATAACTATGTTTTGCATTACCCAGTCATCTATGATTCAATGACCTTTTTTTATCTCTCCTCTTCCAATGGCCGTTTAAGAAAGTCGTCATCAGAGTAAGGAGGGGAAAGTACCCATTTATACTTAATCCTCAGCATTCTCTGAGTAATGGCATGTTTTTGAAAAAAAAAATCGGTTCATTATGCATAATAATATTAGACAATTTGTTTGGATAACAGTGGATCCTATGCAAATTATTGTATTAACAACATGAAGAGGAGTTTGAGAGAGTATTAACCACATGCATGCAGAGAGAGTAACAAGACAACAATAGTACCACCGCTTGGTTGGGAGCTTTCATGCTGGCTCGTTTTGATTATATTTTCTCGAGAGCAAAAACCACAGGAAAAGTGAAAGCAAGAGAAAGTATTTTATATGTTGCTGCTGGGGGCCCATGATACACGAGGTTGTAAATTATTCTTGATGCTGACTATTATGAAGATGGGAAAAGAAAGGACATTCCTCCGGTCTCCGACACCCCGTTTTATATACCCGCATATTCTTAAGTCCTGTCTCGTACTTTTATGTACTTTCTCTTGTTTTTGCTCCCAGTCAGTATTTGGGAATGAAAGGAGAAAGGAAAACAGAATTAAAATAATATGCCTATCTAAACTTTTGAGAGGATAACTTCTGGATAACAGAATTTTGTTGGGGTTCCTCAAAAATGTCAAAAAATTTATTACCTTTACTTGACTTGCCTAAACTTGACAATATGTACTCAAGTAAGATGGATGGGTCCAAGTTCCAAGTTGGGAGATCAGGAGACTTGCAGGGTCATATAATCATAAACCACATCGTGGCAGTATACACAAAATGAACATATCAAATTATGTAACATTTTCATGTAGGGAAAGTATCAGTTTGATATACAAGACACGAGTTGACCATGTGCCTCCAATTGAACCGCTTGAAACTTGACTTTCATTTTCGTTACTTACCTTCGCAAAAGTTGTGATGATGTAGGTTGCGGGATTGGTGCAGGGAAAGATTTTCACCCAGCTTCACTCAGAATAATAATTTGCAATTCTATTTTTATTGACAATCGCGCAAAGAAGCCGATTGAATTCCATCAATAATTGAAGACATTTTTACATCAACAGTGGATATTATCACAACAACACAGCATCATATTTAAATTTTATGCGCAGTAAATTACATAAAACTCGCATAGCTTTCTCTGCAAACCTCAAAATTCTGTTCTCATCCCATCTTCGACTTCTTCGTTCCGATGGATTCTATATCAGCATTATTGTTGATTTTACTTTTAAAAAAATTTCAGAAATTATCTACCTGCATAATGCAAAACTTTTATCAAAAGAAAGAATATACCTCCGAACTCCACATAAATATTTATTTGTTCTAATCTACATACATGAAAGGCGATAGATTAAGCAAGAAAATCAAATGTACTGGAATCCAGCTTAAATAATGTACAATAAAGCTTTTATGGCATTGTGGCAAAGACAAAACTGCGGAGAGAAAACTTTTCGATAATGTCAACCAGCAGATGTGGATATATGTAGTTGGGGAAAAGAAAGCCAAAAACTTTCACCCTGGAACACGGTGGTGGGAAATTCTTTGAAACATAAATCGTTGCTTTTGTGGTGTCTGAATCTTCACTTTCAATTCACTGACTTCTATCCTCTACCTCCATTCATATGTACTGTAAGTTTTAGGAGAAAAGTTTTTCTGATGATATCCGGGTTAGGGTCGGATTGGAATGGACCGGGTTGAACATAACCTGCTTGTTTGGCTTATTTTTTTCTTACCAGAGAGAGTTATCTATAGAGATTACTTGAATTGACTAGAGATAAATTACGTGAGAAAACTGACAAAATCTCTGTGTTGGTGGTATTTTCATTGAGATAAACAACTTCACCTTCTTCCCCATCCACATTTTTTGAAAGATGATGACCCATAAAAATCATATGGAGGAGAAAAAACGGTGCTGGCATAAATGGCACATGGGTTACTTTACTTTGCTTTTAGTAACATGGACAAGTCTTTGGTGACGTCGCTATAAATCGAGTGTTGGGAAAATAGAAATAAATTTATTTATTAGAAAAAAAGGTGACAGGAGATCGGGAATCAGGATGCTTCCTTGTATACCAGGCCATACCATCATAATAGGCAATGAGATATTGACTCTCTCATAATATTGATATCATATCATATCATACGTATAATGCTTGTAAAAATAAAACCAAAACCAACAAAGCCCAAGAGACAAGCCATAATATGGGGGAACTAGAGAATTATATTTTTGGATCAACCATCCAGCTATTTATAAGCCTTGGATGGGAAAGATTCGGGGTTGCATGGACTGAGGAGAAAGGAGAAAGCAATAGGCAATAAATATATCAGAAAGATAAATAATATTTAGACGGGAGGAACGAGTAAACCGGGGAACGAAAGAATGAAAACACAAAAGTGAGGGAGGAAAAAGTGAAAGTAAAGTATAGTTTATGATGACTACGTATGTCGCCTCGCAGGACTATGGAGGAGTCTGGTTCTGGTTGGATCTGGAATACGTACTGGAGTAAAAAGGAGAAGAAGAAAAAAGGGAGAATCAAATGGGGATAGAGAGGAGATGCATGGTGGTATTATTAAACCATCAGAATATGGAATATGGAATGGTGGAGTCTATCTATTCATTTCATTTCATATAGTGAGAGGCAAAAGCTCTCATCTCGTCCCTTAAGGACTCAGCCAGGAAGGAGAGGGAGTGAGAGATGAATGACACT
>JAQIXQ010002370.1:0-10827 GCA_034700485.1 Pseudosinella alba | reverse complement strand
GACCATTTTATGAAAACAATATGTATACACATGTTATATTCGTCGTCACTGAAATAAATTTGGCAAATCAAATCAAAAGGCATAAATCGTTCACTCTTTACCAAACTATCTTTTGATAAGCATATATGCGCTTGAGTTCCGATCCAGCTTAAACTAGGAAGTTCACATGCTAATATGGATTATGGACTGGAGCATTTGTGCAAACAAAAATGGGAAAATTTGTCAAAGATTGAAGACAACAAAACAGAGACATCATGAAATTATAACTACGCTTTCATCTCCGCAAAAAGCTAAACGCTGTTTACGTCACAAAATGTTGATAGTGTGTATTGTATACACAATCGTCAGTAATCTGCTATGCATAAAATACGTACTGTTTAATATGGCAAAAGCATTAGCAGGATAGGCAACGTTAACATGTGTGGGATAGGTCTTTTGAAAAGGGCAATAAAAGCAATTATTTTTTTGAAAAATGGCAATAAAAATTTGGCAAAAAAAGCATTTTTTTGCGAACCTTAATGATGATGAATATGATGATTGATTGCCAGTCATATTATCAATATAATAGATAGTGATGATAATGTTTCCAACTTCACACACTTTGTCTCTGATTGTGAGTGCATAATCGCACATATTGCAACTGCACTGGCAAATTAAATTGTGGACCACTTCACATTTGTTGGTGTTGAATTGCGACATTACGAGGTCCATTGTGAAATTGGAGGGCGGGGTGAATGATGATGACAATGGCAAAGGTTTCAGTCGGAGATTGGTAATGGGATTTTTTTTTGGTGTGACATGCAACATTCTGACTTGCGTAAGTTTTCAAGTTTAGGATTTCCTAAGTTTGACATGATCGGTTTCACGAGAAAAGCTCTAAATTTAGAAAGTGTTGTCAATCAATTTATTCAATCAATTTCAAAGTCCACCTTATCGTCCTCCCCGTTGCATTTTGCATTATCAATTTAATCATGTGCCCAAGTATAAAGTATGAGCAGTCAATTTTTTTTAGCGTCATAGGAACATATAAATAGAAAATGATTTTCAATTTTCTTCTCATTCCTTGAATCGACCTTGTCCAGCTAAACTATTCTCACAATTGCCATACTCAAGAAGCAAAAATGGGAACAAGTAACCTTTTAAAGCTATCGCCACTTTCACTTGGAGGAGCATTTTTACTGTTTCTCTCAGTTTGCCCCGGAACGCTCTCATCGTCCTCCTCCCTTCCCCCTCCAGAAAGAAGGATAACCTCAGAACTACAGGAGCAAATAGATGACTTCATTACCAACGCCTACCTTCCCGCCGCCCAAGTGACTGGGATGGGCTTAACCGTTGTCCATGAAAGTGGTGACCTCCTCTACACAACCGGCTATGGCATGTCCAACATTGAGAAGGGATATCCCAACCGGAATATCACCCAATTCGCAGTGGGCTCCATTTCAAAGAGCATGACGTCCCTGTTGGTCGCCAAGGTGCTTTATGAAACTTTCCCGGATTTGGGGGATGCCGTGTTGGACACGCCGATTGTGAAGCTGATGCCGACATATAATCTTACGTTGATTGATAAGCTGAGGTCGGAGCATTCCACATTTCGGGATTTTCTGTCACATTTGACTTGTGTCAAGGACCAGGCTAATATGGCAGAACCCTTTGCTTCTATCGAGGATATGCTTTAGTAAGTAAGATAATAAAAAATGAAGGTTTGTTTTCCAGATTTAAATATGCATAAGTGACAACTTTTAATTTTTGGGAAATAATTACAGTCGGACCAGGTACAATGAGGAGCTGTCTGAGATAAGGACGTTCTTGCATTACAACAACCAATTAATTTCCATGGCTGGTTACCTTGCCGGGATTCTTGCTGGGAAACCGTTCGAGGAGCTGGTAATTAAAAATAACAAGTTAAATGTATTGCAATGTGCTTAACTGTGACCAAGCAAATGGTATAATATGATTTCCTTAAATTTTTAAAAATTAGATGGAAGACCTGTGGAAGGACTTGGGAATGTTTAATACGTCATTTGTGAAACGAGAAGACAATTTCACTGGCATGGAATTCCGGGCAATGCCCTACTACTCTTGGGATAATGGCGAGGCTCGCATGGTGAATCCGGAATTAGTTAAGTAAGTTGATCACGAATTAAATGCCGGTAAAACCATTTGTTTATTTAGAAGAATTTGCATTTAAATTTAAATTATTTTATTCTGCCATTTCCAGGAGGATAATTTACTTCAACGCTGCCGGTGGAGTTTTCTCCAGCCTGGATGACATTTCCAGATATCTTCGTTTGCATATGAACCGAGGGGAGCTGGATGGGAAGCAAGTGATCCCAGAGGTAAGAATCAGATTCATATAAAAAATGATTTAAATATTTGAATTTGGATTGAATTAAAATATGACATGATCGGTTATATTTTTTTTCTAGGATGTAATGCGCTGGCTGATTACCCCGTCATTTGCCGTTCCCGGAGAGTTCAAAGAGTCGGAAGATGATATCCCCTACTCCTCATATGGTTACGGCCTGGGACTTGCCCTAACAAATTATGATGGATGGGAGATGATTGAGCATCCGGGAAACTTGATGAATTACTTCAGCTATATGACAATCTGGCCAGGAAAGAAACTTGCCGTGTACACCGGCACCCACCAGTCCCCCATAAGACGTGACATGACTGTGATCCACTTGTTCATTTACGAGCTCTTGACCGGGAATCCGAATGCCCGGAGCAAAGCAATCAAGTTCATGAGAAAGATGAAGGATAACGAAGAGAAGAAGAATAGGATAGAGGAAGCCAAGTTGCACAAGTTACACTTGAGAATGATGAGGGGGATGAAGGTGAAACAATCCGGAAATTCTGGAGGTGATCTCAAGTTCATTAAACTTGGGAAATATGGAAGCGGAAGCGCCGGCGATCTAGAACTGTTTGAGAGATTTAACCCGGAAACGAATCAGACTCAATACTTTATCGAGTATGGGAAGTGGTATCATGGCTGGCTTGCACCGCTGGAAGGTGAAACCTCCGTTTTCAAAATTACCTGGGTCACAGACGCCGTTCACGATGACTACATGCGGGGACTGAGGGAGGGTCAAGGGTGGCAGAATGCAGGGTTTTCTGAGGAGGATGACACCATAACCATTTGGGGGTCGTTGGGCATGGTTGGGGTATTCAAGTTCGGGGCAAGTCGGGACACACTTCCTGTCATTCCTTGGGATCCCGATACGTGCTAAATTTATTGACGTAGTCAACGTTCAACGTTGATATAAATAATCAGTGTCTACAAAATAACATTTTTTTCCAAAAGCAAAATACAAAGTCCACTTCTGTAATGAAACGTTAATCGTGATATTAGTTTATTTGAAATTGTTTTCCTTCCATCTTGTGTCTCAACCAGAGCCAATGATTTAAATAAAAGGATGTTTATAAAAATGTTTTGAGTGTGTGAACCAAAATATCATTCCTTATCAATTTATCATATCTTCGATATACTTGTCGTATGTGATCGTCCTTTAAAATTTACCAACTTCAAAATTAGTATAAAATGAATATTGCAAGCAAGCATTCTACATGGCACGACGATGGCCATGACTCAAAGTAAGATTATTCGTATTACAGAATTTAAGAGATAAAGATTGTGGGATTTATCAGGGATCACAAAATATATAACAAAATATATAACAAAATATAATAACTTGCTATTGTCTTGTCATCATTAATTTATGCCAGCCATTATGAATACGTTTTCAACTAAAACAATCACTAATTGTAAGTAGTCATGGTCGTAATTGTCTTGTGAAAAACCGTGAAAAAAGGATTCTCACCTTGCCCCAGCCAATCGAGCTTTTGCAGTCTAGGCCAAATCATTTCCGGATCAAAGGATTATTTGCATGGATCTTGGCGTTGGCTGCGCTGCGCTTACAAACGAACAAAGGCCAGAGAAAGCCAGAGCCAGATCGGGGCAAGATGAATGAACTTGGAAGGCTGGATGAATATGAGTGGGGCCTTTGAAAGCAGCTGATCCAATCTCTTTTAGCCAAAGCATGTTACAGCTACAGCCATGTAGACTTTCCTTTCTGCCAAGTTTGGCTTTGGTTGTTGTTTATTTTTAGCGAGAGGAATTCAGGATTGGATTAATTTAACTTTTGTTGCGTTGCGTTAACTAATTCATTAGCTGGTAGTTTGCTTATCATCAGTAACTAAGACTAAATTGCGCTCTAATCGTAAGAGTAAATGGCTGATTTTATGGTAGGGATGAACATGAACCCATTCCTCATCTTCCCGGTGGAGGTAAGTCAAGTAGACAAATAAAAATAATGAATAATTATTTAAAACGATAACATAATTAATAATTAATGTCGAGCTGCTTGTTAATTAATATAAGATTAACAGTAGGTTGTGTTATTAATTTTAACTGGCTTGAGAAATGAGATTTTGAGTTGTTGCTCTGTTAATCTGTATAATAAACGATTCCTAATTTAAGTTACAAGCGTCAGGTTTTAATCATTATTTATTGATTAATTGTTGTCGACTTTAGGTTTGGGAGCTCATCCTGGATGAGGTGGAGGACTCCCAAGATGCTTGGAACCTGCTCAAGGCCTTCCCCCAGTTGGACGCCAGTGCGGCCCTGCAGAAGAAGAAGCGATTTTGGTTGTTTGGATTGGTAATTAACTTTTGAATTTGGGAAACCTTTAATTCATTTAATTATTTTTTACTTTTTAATATTAAAAATCAGAAACGACAAATTTTAATTTTGGCAATTTTAATTTTCCAGGTGATCCCCCACCTGCTTCCACGGAGGAGATCCTGCTGGATCACCGGAAAGGAGTTGCTAAATTGTCGCCAGGTGTGTAGAACGTGGTCCAGCGCTGTGGACGGATTCCTGGAGAGCCAACCTCTTCTTCGGGCTTATCATCCCGAATCTGATGGACCGGCTGCTCAGCTCGTTGGAACTGGTCGATTTCCTTGGGAATGGGATGTGAAGGCATATTTGGGTCGGCTGGACGTAGACAATGTAGTTCCTTTCGGAGGGGTTTTCTTCGAAATATTCAAGTATTGCATTTCTACTACCCGGGCAGGACTCCCCACTACGCAGAGGTTCCTTCGTGACATGGAGGCTCACCCTCCGGGGCGGAGCCCATTCGTATCCAGGGAATTGTCAATTTCTTCCTTGAGGGAAGGTTACGACTCGGAGGAGAAGAAGAGGACCGATTTTGGGGAAGATATTTTGGCGATCCACCGGAAGTTCGGGAAGCACGTCTGGTTCTACACGGTGAACGTGGGTAGTTGGGGTAGGTTGGGGATGAGCTTGGTGGCCGGGAGCCTGGGTTATTTCCCGAACTTGAAAATGCTTGACGTGTTTGGCGGGACCATCAGAGGGAGGGATAACGAGGTTGACAGTCAACTTGTGAAACAACTTGGAGAGGATTTGCCAGCTCTGCCCTTCTTGGAAACGCTCGGGCTGGAGGGTTGCCCCCGCCAGGTTTCCCATTCCCTGATTTCCCACTTGGCCGCCCAGATTCGGAGACTGGACCTGCACCTGAGCTTATGGAGGGATAAGTACTCCGTGCTGTTTCCCAACCTGACTGAATTTGACATTAACATCCGGTGTATGGCTCTTGATGGAAACGTATTGAAGAACCTTCTCCATTCATTGGAGGCACCACAATTGTCAAAACTGCAAGTAAAGTTTCCTGATGTGTACGGGGGACGCTTAGGACCCTGTCCCTTACTCATCGAGGATGATGTCTTCCAGTGGCTCAAACGGTTTCCAAACATGAAGTTCCTCGACCTTGGGTTTGGCTGTCGGGCTTTTCACTTCATTGAGAGGGGTACCTTGGATCCACTGAAGGACATGGCCACCTCCCTCCAGTTCTTGGCAATCCAGACTTCGTTCGAGATGCACTACAACTTTTTGCGATGCCTCCCATCTCTGCAGCATCTCCAACTGCACAAATCCAAGCCATTTGTAATCGATCTGTCTTCCAACCCAGTTGTCAAGATCCGGGAGGAGATTCAGACCGCTTCCATGTTCCAGTCTAACATCTGGAAGTTGCTCCCGAAACTGAAGGCGGTTGCTTTTGTGGCGGAGGACGATGATGTGGAGAGCGGCAGCCCAAGGAATTCATTTTCATACAGCTTTAACCGGGAACGATATGAAGTCGAGCGCCGACGCAACAACGGACTAACAGTTTGCAACGGCGATGATGAGGACGCTCTGGCTCCACTTCGCCAAGATATCACAGATTTCCTCAAGGACTCCTGGAAGCGTTGGAAGAAATGGATTGGGATTTGGAATGAAGAAGACGAAAGCGATCTGGACGGGGATTTGAATCATGAAGGTGAGGACAATGTCGAAGTTGAGGAAAATCTCGTAGACGAGGATGACAACGAATAAATTGAAAATTAAAATTGGACTGTCCTTTTTTGTTACTTTTTCATTAATTGAAGTTTCCACATGTATTCAGCAGTTAGGTTATAAATGCGTAAAATAATTAATTACACAAATGATGAATGAATTAGAATATGCATAAAATTATAATTCCGGGCTAACGTCACCTACTTTTGCTTCTCAAGTGTACCATTATTTGAAATAAAATTATTTCTTGACGAGACATTATCGGCTTTTGTTTGTAGGTTAACTAGTTTGTAATTTTCATCACAAGGGAAAACATTGTTTAACTAATTGTTACTTTAGTGTTTAGCTGCTGCCTGTTTTGGCACTGCAGCACTAGGATTATTAAAGATGCACACATAATTAGCAATTTCACTACTATCAATAGATAGGTAGCAGGGCTGTCAAAGCTTTAATTTTTGTCATAGCGGATAAAAAGATTAAATTATATAATATTTCTTATTTAATTAGAAGATATATATACAATATAGACAACATAGTATATAAATACATACAATATATAAGGTATTTATTTATCTTCTGTGTCCAAAATTAATATATCCAAATTGATTTGATTTTCATATAACTTCAGCATCCATCCATATTTAAAAAAGGAGACAACACAAAATTGATTAAAAATGTAGTTCGATGATACTACAAATGACATATATTCCTCCAAGTACAGAGTTACAGAACAACAAAGAAGGAGCAAACTGAAAAATGAGCGTGAAGGAAAGGGATCGGTCTAATCAACATAAAATTAACTTCATTTAATGAGGTTGGATTGGACACAAAAGTAGAATACAATTCATTCCTAAACGGCCTAATCCTCCCTATCGCTGTCCGCGAATAACGAGTTTGTCGCGCAAAAGTTCCAAGTAGATGGGACTGAACTGTAATAAAAATAAAATTCAAAAAAAATAATATATAAGCAACCATTCCATTAGGTTCCATACTTCCTTATATGCATTTCATTTAATATATTAATCTATAAAAGTATGAAGAAGGGATTACCTGAACGGCCGAGTTGGCCAAATTAATCTCTCGGAGACTATCCATTTCCAAGAAGACAAAATGGGCGGAGACGTCAGTGAAAGAGGTAGAACGGTTTCCATAATGCTCATTTACAACCAGCTTCCTTAGCTCTGTAAAGAAGAAACAAGAAACATCAGAGTTTAATATTTATTGTGATTTAGAATTTAAGATTTACAGTTTAAATACAATTAATATTTAACAACTCACTTGTGAGATTGACCATAGAGGGTTGACGTCGGAGCTCGTTCGCGTTTACTGCCTCAAAATCTTGAAGCCTTCCAATTCGGGAGCAGTCAGCTTCTGGAATCCCACTGAATAGAGAATCCGCCCAACTCCCAGTTTCGTAGGACAAGAAGAAAGAAATATAGAGGGACTCGAGGTTATCCAAGTAGGTGAAGACCTCCCCCATCGTTTCCTTATCTTCCCTTTGTACGCCAATGCGGAGTTCCGCTAAATATGGGAAAGATTGAGCTACCTTCTCCACAAGGTATGCAGGACAGTGCCGCGTTCCCAAGTCCAAGACTTTCAAAGATCCAGAAGGCTTCTGTACAGTTGAGAGCAATGTGGAAATGGAATTCTCAGTGTCCATCTTCAGAGAACGTAGTTTTGGGAAGGTCTCAGCAAAATGGGAACCGGTGGTGACACTGACAGTTGAGTCGGGTAGCTGTAAACTGACCAACTCATCGAGTCCAGGAAACTCAACAATGAGTTTGGTGGAAGTGTAGGATGACCAAAATTGCAACTCTTTAAGTGTGGCAGCCTGACTCTGAAGAAACTTTGAAAGGACTTTACTCCCAAATTCGGAACCACGCTTCAACTTAAAACCCTCCAATTTCGTTGGCATTTCTGCTAAATTATTGAAAGCAGCCTCGTTCATATTCATGTTCAGCTCTAGCATTTGGACGGTCTTGGCCATGCTCTTTGCAAGTACCAGACTAAGTTGTTGAACTACAAGGTCACCTCGAATCCGGTGGAGCTCTGAATAAGAATATGAGTGATATTCCATCTTCACCTCCTCCAACATCTTTGCAGCACTCAGGAGGAGTTCGAGCAACTTCATTAGACCATTGTCTTCTGATTGATCTTGGCGCCGACGATACTCCTCGTACATGCGAAGGTTGAGAGTTTTCAGTTTATTCATTTCCAAGTTGGGGTTCTCCAGATTCAACATGATCCCATCCGCGTCCCTCGCCATGATCGACATGGACAGCTCCACCGTCTCAGGCCCACAGAGAAGAAGGAACTCTCTGAACCGTTTCAGGTTCTTCCGGTGGAAGATGAAGGGCTCCGAAAATGTGTACTTCTGAACCGGGATCATTCCACTGGAGCTCATTGTCTGCATAAATTGAGTCAATCCAGGTGCGTTGGTCCACTTGCTCCGTTGAGCATATCGATGAAAGGTTAGCTCAGGGCGAGTCTGACGGTAAAGCCGGGTCATGGAGGTCGTCCATGTCTTGCACACGAGCCGGATATTGCGGACGTCCGTTGAGATAACAGTCCTTGGTCCTGGTTGGTTGAGGACTTGCTTGAAGACCACCTCCAAGATCTGGAATAAAAATGGAAAAGAACCGGTTAAATGTCTTTATCATATATAGGTACATTTAAATAGTCAGTCGTCAGTGCATTTTAGAATTTAATTAAACTTAATTGACTCCTTTACATTTTCGATGAAGAGGCAAGGATGAGCCTCTCCTTCCTCCTCGGACGCTTCGGATGACTTCAGCTCTGACCTCCGGGCGGCAGCGGTAGCACTTCGCAAGACTAACGAGGACACGGATGAGGATGATGATGATCCGCGCAATTTACTAATTGCTCCTCCGAACTTTTAAAATAAAGAAAATAAATTAAATCAAAATCGCATTACGTTACGTTGTACGTCGCAGCGAGCTGTTATGGATTATGAGATGAATGATTCTTGTTAAATCTAAATATATAATTAATTAATTTGGATACTTACCATTGACGGAGTCGGAGCCGTTTCAGTTCCAAGCAGTAGCGGTTGTCGACTGGACAACGACCTCTGACCACCACCCTCATTTTCCGAACTCTCCCCTCCATCTCCACTCGCTGCAGACACTTCGACCTTCCTGGGGCTGACCTGGACACTGACATCATCTCCAACCTCAGCACTCACTTCCTCCCGGGGTGGGGGTCCCTCCTTCTCATTCTGTAGACGGGGTCGTTTCCTGTCACTGGCGGTGTCACTTCCGTCTTCTGTCGGTGGGAGCGGGACCACATCCTTCCGGTTCTTGTCCTTGCCCATCATCAATGACCAGCCCAATTTACAATTTAATAATCAAATTAAATAATTCTACTGATCCCGTCACAACTTTCAACTACCCGCTTTTAACAAGGCACAGACAGGGCCAAGACTAATGACCCTAATTTAATTTGCCAATTAACTACCAACAGTTAAGTAACTCTTTGCAAAAAAAACTAACTGATCTGATCTGATCATTCATCTTCAAACATTCTTCCAATCGCACAGTCAAGCAACAGAACATGAACAGAACACAACAGAACTGGCACAGAATGCAGAACAAGTGACAAGCAAAATGGATTTTGATTTGGGCGCGCGTATAGTAGAACTGGTTGGGGCAAGTTGCAACAATATTGCCTGTTCTCAGAATAAATTTGCAGTTGGTTGTCCTTTGTTCATTTTTTTGCATCTTTTTCATGGCGGATGCATGCATGCAATATTATGCATGCATGCATAATATTGCATGATAGAGATCGATCCATGAAAGAGGTTAATAATTGATAATACTTATATAAATTTTCATAGGGGTTCCTCGCCCTCAATAAAACAATGACATTTTCATGTAAAACTCCCAAAAAAAACTCCAAAAAGCAAAGAAGGAAGAAGCAATTTGAAAATAAATTTGTAAGCAAACCAAAAAATGGAAGGGTGCATTAAAAGGCTCTCAAGGCTTAGTTCGGAATGGAAAGGGAAGCTTCTCGCAAAATAACGTTTATATTTTCCTCTGGGGCATTATGGGACATCTTAAATATATGATGAAGTAGTTGATAGATAGTATATATTGGTGAACTAAATGAGTTGATTAAACCAGAAGAAATGTTCTGCTCCGATTTATTTTTGCATGCATTATTTTAGTAAATGATTTTTCCGTTTCAGATTGAAAAGAGCAATAAATTTTAATACAATCATGTAATGATTGATGCGAGTTAATTTAGAAAGTGGGCAGGACACCCAGAAGTTTGACAGCCCTTCCATTGAGGGGCTTCACTGGACGATGATTTACGTCAAGGATGGCATTGCTAGAGTCCTTGATGGTACTCCTGAACACCTGCAAATCATTAGCTGAGGCGATAGCCGGATGCTTGAGGAGGAACCAGTTGACCTGTTCATTGCATCCAGGGGTGGTGAGGGATCCCTTGTA
>JAQIXQ010002369.1:0-10828 GCA_034700485.1 Pseudosinella alba | reverse complement strand
GTTAGGGTATGAAAAACAATTATGTAATTGATTGATATCTGTAAACACTGGATAATAAAATTGAAATCTAAATCTAAATCTAAACCTTGTAACAATTTAAAAGTGCTTTGAGAGTGGGATATTCTTTTTTAAATTTCAAAGTCATATAGGCAGAGCGGAGCATTGAGCAATTGCAACCCTCACAGTGTAATATTCATTGTAGTGTGTAATACTTATAGATACTACAGTCGACATAACGACATGTAGGAGCCGAAACACTTTCTATTCATTTGGATGGGTGAAGTATGTCCCAACAAATGGGATTCCGGTGATTGCCGATGCAACCTTACATCCCAATTTTAAATTACAGGCTATTGTACATCCGCTTCATTCTCCTGCCTCTCCTTCATATTTAACTGGGGAGAAACTGGAAAGGTCTTGGAAGCGTCCAAAATTCCTTCCTGAGAAATCCGCTGGTTTAGGCTTATTGTCATACAATTTTGTTACATTTCCGACTTGATATTCTTCCACTATTCTTAGGAATTGAAGTATATCAGTTAAATTCTTTTAATTGCGTTGGATACTACATTGTATCATACATTTTTACCAAATTGTTATCTCAATGAAGTGATCACATGGGTTGCTCTAATTGAACAACAATGTCAATACTCATAATCTTCGAAATCATTCCATATTATCTTATGTTATACTTTCAGAAATAGTGCCCAAGTTACATCATTTATGTTCCCTTTTTTGGAATTGTGTGCTCAAGGAAAGCAACTATCTTCCCACATTGGACAACATGCTGATGGCTATTTCAGCCTTTCAGACAAGGATTTCTATCCAGGTGAGTGTCGACGTTAGAATCAGAAGGTCACTAGGCTTAAATCCGATTATGTGAATAATGGCATATTGTTGTGCTCCGTTTCGCACTATCTGAAGTACGATATTCAATGGCTCAATCCATAAGAAAATATGGGAAAACTTTCTCACATTATAAGATTTATAAACAGTTTGGGAATTTACTTGCTTCTCAAACAGTAATAGACGAACTTCAGTGAAATACCAGCTATGGGTAAACTTACAAAATAATACTAATTCTCGGTAGATACACGTGAACCGTGTGTAAGAACATTATGAATCTATTTCAATATTATGAAAATTACGATTCCAAATTTACGAATGGATCAACAAATATTGAATTTTACTCCTCAAAGTCAAATAGTGACTTAACGGAAATACAAACCGTGTTGATTCCAACCAGATCATGGTTTCTGTTTGCACTGAAATCTACAGGGCATTTCACTATTCCAACTGTGGCGAAGCGCAACTAATATGGGACATCCTGGTAAAATTGAATTATATTGCCAAAAATAAAATGTTTGCAAGTAGGATAAAAACCCAACAGGAAACGGCAAAATAAGTCGTTACAAAATTAGCACTGGCCACAAATTATTACCGACAACTCTGCCCAAAGACTAGGACTAGACAGTTCCACGGCGTTACTCTAAATATATCTCAATGAGCCAGAAAAATGCATATTGAAAACAACCCCATAATTTTGAAAGTTACAACTCGTACACGATGCTACATGTGAGAGTTGACTAATTGTAAAATTTATTTTTGAAACTCATCGGACTACGGCAAATTCGACTAGAGACATGCGAACATTTTTGCCTATGATACACCACGCATGATCTGGTCACTTATATTTTACCAATGAAACTGCACAACAATATTGTCTACCTTGAAAACTTGCCGTTTTCTATTGCCGTTGCCGAAATATAATAAGAAACACCGACATTCCGCCAAGTCCAAGTATCCCGACAACTTCATCGACAGATTATTCGAACCGGCCCCTTCACTTGCCGGACTACTGTCAATGCCATCCATTTCTCCAGCTCAAACCGACATCGGCGCAGACGCTCTGGACTTGGCTTTTGAGCTCCAAAAACAACAGTCCAGTGAACAGCAAAAGGCGCCACCAAATCTAGTGAAGTATTTACTTTACTTTGCTTGAGAAGTATCTCCCTTCACCCCTTCTTACCCAGCGTAAAAAACATTACCTAAATACTTAGAGCTCCTTCTCTTTATCGACTCGACATCCACATCACCGGAAACAAGTTGGACCGTTACACGAGATGAGTAGTCTCGCACTTTTTCGTTACATTTGGAAAAAAAAATAATACTCCGCTTATATTCCTTCCGGAGTGCAGATTGGTGAAACCATGTTACTCTAACGGAGGTGTTATATGTCACAATGCCGTACAGGAGGGTGACTGTGAAATTGACCTAGCCTTCCATGTCCAACTATTCGGTAAACCTCAATGGATTTGAGTACACAGACGCGAATCAAGTTAATTATGCCGAGCACGATGCTACCTCACAATCACCTTTGCCGAGGACGGTGTTTTTGAACTAAATTTCACGTTTCCGCTCCCGTTAATGAGTAATGAGAAATATAGAATCCTGGATAAATACATAGTCAAATGGCAGGAGACTTAATATGGAACTAAAATATTCACTGCAATCGACCTAATGACATGTAGGAGCCGAAACACTTTCTATTCACTTGGAGTGTTAAGTATGTCCCAACGCATTGGATTCCGGTGATTGCCAATGGAACCTTACATCCCCACTTTCAATTATAGGCTATTGTACATCCGCTTCCTTATCCGGTCTCCATTCCATGTTCTGGTGGGGGAAGCAGGAAGGATCCTAGAAGCAAATGAAATACCAGAATCGCTTGGAAACCCTCTGAAAGTAGCTAGGCTAGCCCAGTTTCGACATAAAGATACACGCGAAGGTTACTTTCCCTTAAGCTTATCTATATTTGCACCTCAACGTACACTATTTACTCAAAGCCAATTGAGCATGTAAAGTGGCTATCAGTAAATATTTCAGTTTGCTACTGAACTAGAATAAAAATAATAATTCGTAACCGGAAAATTACTGGAAATTCTGGAACATGCGCATAAACTGACTGTTGGTGATGCGACAGCCCTCGACGAATATTTTAAGATGTTTATCAAGGAAGTGATCTGTACGATCCTGGTAAAATTACATTATGTTTCCAGAAATCCAAAGGAATATTTATGTCCCATAACGGCATGCCAATTTAAAGTTAATTTGTCAGTCTTTACACGAAGTAATTGTTTAGCTCTTTTAAAATACTAATATATGATGCTCATCATCATCATCATCTTTCAATTGTTACGTATCTCAACAAGTAGCTCACCCAATTCTATCCTTTCAAAATGCTCATAATGCAGTTGAAGATTCGGATCGGCGTGCGTGAAATTCCTGTTAATTTGAGGAAACGATTTAAAACCTAACTTTTACAGAAGTTTAGTTTAGGTAGACTAATTCAAAAAGAATTATGTACAACTTGTATCTAACGTATGTTTACTCAATTAAAGAACGGTCGGGAGATGAAATGTAATAGGCATAGTTCTCCGGACTAACTCTTTTTAATAAAATGGCAACATTCTGTTACTGCATCACGGCGACGGGATTAATTAATTAATCGACTTGAATTTTAAGATAAAGCATTCAATGCAATTTGAAACATATATTTAGCCAAATAGTTACGAAATATATTTGGAGTAGGTAATAATAAAATCACAATATCACGGGTCAAGTTATTTCCTAAATATCTGGAAACTTCGGATGATTATTTATGCTTATTGAAATATTAAAATTTGGAGAAATTACATCTTCCTCTAAAATATATAATTGTTTTCTTACGGGCTTTCGGAATCTGACTTGCTCAGCAAAATGGGAATAATGCTTAATATTGATTGTTGATCACTCATTAACTCCATTTGGTTAAAAGAAACACTCGTCTGGTTGAATTGAACATTCGCACAGCGGAAATGGAGCTTAATTTCAATGCACATTTGTCTGCCAAGTAAATAGCAAAATCAAAGAGTATTCCATCCATCAATTCCTATATGAATGATATTTTTTTAGCAGTTTGCATACATGTGCAACTTGCCATTAATTTTGGACTAACACAGTAATTAAAATTGCAAATAACAAAATTCTTGCATGGCTTGCATGGCTACCTATACACAAAAATGGAAAGAAATCCGTCACTTCGTGCATAATTTTGAACTCTATAATTCGCAAAGCGCAGAATATCCAGATTTATGTGATTCCTAATCATTGTGAGTAAAAGTACGTGTCTAGATTCATTTTTTTTTAAACTCGTTCCTGATAAGAAATAAATTGGTTTTACTTCGCAAAGAAGTGAAAGTCTACAAAAAAACTTATTTAGCTCAATTGCATCCTTTTCTGTCTAACAGGTAAACTATTGGAAGGAAAAAAGGTGATGAGGGAAAACACGGGCCATTCTAGCATTGGTTCCCAATTTGGGATTATGAATACCAATTTAAGTATAGCTAAGTTAAATTGTCTCAACTCAAGGTTGGCAAACATTACATTATATTTCACTAACCCACCAACGTACATGTTTCTGGAAACTTTCATATAGGCAACAATTTTACGGTGTTTCCGAACTCCAATGACATGGATGATATGAAGTACAATTGGGGATGGATAAGTAGAAACCTAATATGGACTTATGTCGAAGGACCTTCTCAAAATGACAACAACAGACACTCTACGAAATAGTATTGCAATTCTTGCTAGTTGGATTCACTTACGAGTACTTGTTTCAATGATCTCAAATATATAAGAATATTTGATAATCTTCAGTAATTAATATATTATACAGTTTGGGAAAGCGTACATTGCAATTACAAACATATTACATATAGCATTACATGCTGTAGTACATCATGGATTTGTTTATTAAACTGTTTGTTTATTAAGCTATATTAGCTCAACAAAGATTTCTTTCCTGGCGAGTGTCATCGACAATCATAAAGGTCCTTACTGTAAATCCGATTACATAACTAAATGCGAATCATCGTATATTGAACTGCTCCGTTTTGGAATTGGCTGCTGACATAAGTTACTCAATAGCTCAACTCATGAAAAGGTGAGAAGTTTTTTCCAAATTAATTTATGCATTTTGGGAATTTACCTGCTTCCCAAACAGTTTTTGAACAAGTTTAGTGGAATGCCAGTTCCTGTCTGTAAAGTTGCAAAATAATACTAATTGTCTAGAAACTCAAGTTAGCCATGTTGCTACTGCTGCGATGTTTGCGGAATTTCATGGTTATCCTTTGTCAACCGTATCAACAATCCCCACCCCCAACAGGACTGGAACAGGTTATGATTGCATAAGTGGAAATCAGGTCAAAACTTTTCTGCCTGGATAACAGTAAATGGAAAGCACTACTACGCAAAGATCAGCATATAACTCCGATGGAACTATTGCGGGATTAATTCCAAAAGGCACCCACCCTGAGTTGTTGTGAGTCGGCATCGGCCTAAGATCGGCATTTATTATTATGCATAGCACATTGACATTAATAGTTCAGCCGCATGATTTCCTACATTGAAAACATTTGGCTTCGAAGAAACTAGTTACTATTAGTTATATCACTCTCGAAGGTCATCATTCGAGAAATTAATACGGAATGAATATAGCTCCATCGATGTAATTTGGATAGGTCACATATAGCAAAACATTGTAGGCAATAGAAATCAAGTTTGAATTCCTACTTAAGATATTGCCAAAATGTACTCTCGCGTCCTTCATATCATTTTATCTAACATCATTGAAAAAGTAATGTGAGCGTGTAACGTATAAGTTACACGATAACATTTAAAAGCTGCTGACTAACAAAAAATTGCAGGTTTTTTAAGGCATATCAAAAGTCACTGAAGTTAGGGCCATTCTTCAAGTTAGCCGAGTCAAAGGTCAATTCGGTAACTACGTCTGCCATCCATGTTCACATGGAAGGAATTACATGAAGTGCCCTGGTCACTTCACACATTTCTTTGTGCAATAAAGCCTAATAATGCACTTTGAACAGAAACATCATTATAATTGGGTAAGTTGTCAAGTTGAGGAACTGAATTATTTCATAGAATAATACCAAATATACATACATTGTATTTTTGCTACATTGAACCACCAGCTTTTCACAGATATATTAAGGCTAATCCTTAAACACAGAATTAGTGATAGACTAAAGCGCTTCCACTAATAACAAGTTAGCTTTTGTTTAAATTAAATTGTTACGATTTTTGTGACACTTTTCCCAGTACATACTTGTTACCAACCAAGTGCAACCACTTGTTTGTGACGTAGGTGATCATAAATTGATTTATGTGCTTCAATAGCTTTGCAAGCTTTGAAACACTAACAAGGAAATTCCCCACGTTAAAAGGACTCGCTAAAACTGTATACCAGAACGCATCGGATTATGGTAAATTCGACGAGTAGCATTTTAGTATTTCGGAGCATACCCTATGGTATAATATGATAAACATTTACCTTTTGATAATTGGACCAATCCGCAACATTTTCTACATTGAAAACATTTAGCCCTCTGAGCTAAATTAGTTGATTCAAGTGCATATATTAGAATATTGCTTGCCCCGCTTTTGGAAAACTTGATATTAGCTCAAGGAATAACCAATTTTCCTCCTGTGACAATGCTGAGCCATAAAATTCTAATCACGTTGTGTACTTTTGGAACCAAACGATCGGAGTGGAATATTTTGTTTTATAATATTGATTCTGTCAATGAATTTTTTCTAAGAATTCGGAGATTTCCGCCCAGGGGTAAATTCATAATATTATCCGGCTATGCAAGATAAGTTAATCTTGAACAGAGACATCCATTTGCAAGAAAGGGGGATACTCCAAATTAAACAAATTATAGTTCCTAGTACTTCGAAATAAATATGGATGATTAAATTCCATTAATTGCATTAGACAATGCATAATTGTGTCATAATATCTGATTGATTTGTTAGATGACACGAGTTTACTTTAGTTTGACCTTGACCTTAAGAAGGGCACAATTTAAATGCTTTCTTTCTACTAAAGCAAGTTTTCATAATAGCAGATTTCGAGATTGAGACTAGTCTTTGATATCCACTTCCACTACCGATTTTATTTTAATTCAGTAGAAGTAGCAACTTTGCTTCGTGAATATCATGACATATCTTTGTATCTTTCGGCATTTCGAATTTATTCTGATATTATTTTATCTGTCTGGCCGCATAATCAAGAGCATATAATTCCAGCTCGTTATCCTGACTTTATTTTGCGCAGTAGATATACATATTGTCATTATGTTCCACATACTTATTTCCCACTTGTCAAGGTTAAAAAATGAACACGCTCCATTATACAGAAGGGATGGTAGGTGTGGACGATGTCGCAATACATGTTGGAACTTCCAACTTGGAAGTTGCACATAGCAGATAGAAATAATTATGAAGACGAAATAATAATTCCAGTAAAAATCTGAATGGGTCTACGTCTACCATTCTGCGTAGTAGACTGGAACATTACCTAATGCAACGTGTTTTATTCTCAGATTTTGGTATGAATCCTGCTCATAGATAAAAGTGCCAAATTATCCTCAAAATTACACTATTACAAGTAATGAACAATTTCATATTTTCCTTGTTCATCTCAACTGGGGTTAACTGGCGTTCAAAAACATGAACGTCTAGTGATATTATTTTTGCATCATATCCATCATTTGCTGCAATTTGTAATTTTACAGCTGAATTTATTACTGCAGTAATTAACTTGTTTTGGGAATGCAGTATAAAAATACATGGATGAATTAATGTGCAGAAAATTCTCTCCGCCTTGCCGATCCAAGATGTAAATGAAAAGGAAATAAATGAGCCATTACTAAAAATGAAGAGCGTAATTATAATTATTGGCTCTATTTTGCAGATAATAGATAACAAAATCATACTGTTATTCTCCTGAACTGAAACGCAATATAGCGTGTTCGAGTTTGCCGTCATTAGGTATTGAGCATTATGATTATTCCGATAGCAGATTCATGACCTTGCCCAGTCCAGTGATTTCTGATTCTCTCAATCCATTTGAGATATTTGAGATATCTTTGTTACTCCCTGGACTAATATTTTAAATATTATTGTATTATAATTTTGTTCAAAAATCGGAACTGTTCAAATATCTTTATGGTCAATTTTGTTTGAATTAGGATAATTTCTTTAAAATATTTAGGCTCCAATAAACCACAAAATATATTCTCTTTTGTGTATTCAAGGGATACTCCGATAAAGTGTACCAAGTTGATTGAGACAGCGAGTCGGTAAAAAGAAAATCAAAACAGATCAACACGATGGAAAATATGTACATTTGGCCGGACTCGGTAACCTGCACTCAACCTCAAACCTACCACGATTACTTGGATTATTTCACATGCTTTACAAAAAGAAGCTGGAAGAGAACAATTCCCACCGCAATTTAGATAATTGCTAATCATAATGAGCATGTTACGATGTGCCACAGAACTAATAACTAATCGTTACCACGTTTTATACTCTGGTCTGGACATGTACACGTGTCAGTTACGGATAATAAACCATAACTTGTTACACAACATTTTCCCATGTAATTTATGATCAGACTAGATAACCATCATCAACACTATAATTATGGAAGATATATCTCTGGGAAGACCAGGGTAAAAGTTACTTATCTATCCAGTATAAATTAATTTGTGGTAATCCCAGTGATGAATAGCTTGTATTCTCACGGACTGTTTGGCTCGCCTGTCACAATATTCTTCATAGAAAAACTGACGATGAGATCTAGCTATTTACTAATAACTCTAAAATAATTTAAATCTGTTTATGACTTGCTACGAAAATATGAATAAATGTGTATTCGACTCTTACATTCATGTAATGAAAAAATATCTGTGTATTTTTTACAAGTTTGTATTTGTATTTTTCTGACGATGAACCGACCATTAACTGTAACTCATTATCTGTTCGGGGAAGTATAGTGAATGCAAACGTCATTTTAGCCTATTTCTTCTTTTTCAATGGCCTAATTATTTTTCTATAACATTAATTCGCAATATTGTCATTCATCTTTACCTATTTAATTATATATAAATCTAGACCTAAAATTATGACTTCATGTGGATATTGCTGATCATGCTAAAATATAAATATCTATTGCTAATATTTAACGGCTTAAAAGAAATTAGTTAACTTAAGGTACTGGGCGTGTTGATCCATGGTCCTGATGGTGGTTATGGCGGTTGTGAATGGTGATGCGACAGTTCCAGAAGAATTACAGTTACTGAAGATTACTTGCTGCGTGCCCAACCATATATCAACGTGTGATGATATTATGATGCTCCTGTTAGTCTCACAATCAGTGCAGTGATGGGATCCACGTAACTCACCGGCTTCCTTACAGCATTTCTACAAAGATTTTTTTAAATAATTAATTTTTGACAAAAGATATCTAACATTTTTCCTATAATTACTTGAATCACCAAATGCATATATAGGGAGTAATTTACCCATGAATATGAAAAGGAGTTTGACTTGCTCGAAGATGTTTTGTTGAAAGTCAGGTCAGGACGATGCTCAGCCATGGCCATGATGTGTCCTGCCTGGCCATCATTTACTAATTTAAAATTAAAATTTAAAATTTAATCCATATTGTGGTCGAGACGTCCTTTCTTGTTGCTAATCTAAAAAAAAAACAATATCAATGACAATGCCAACTCATTATAATAAACATCCTGCATCATAAGTGCAGCTACTATGTATATTGAAAATTTTGGAATTTGGAAGGTTAAGCCCATCCATTCCAAGGTCAAGGAATGGATTAAATTTTAGGGGAAATATGATACATGTATGTTTCATATTTTTAAAGTCATTCCACAGCCATAATTCATACGTACGTAGTACTTAATCAAATCAAAAATACTTAAATTGTCTCCCCTCTTCCCCTATTTGTAATTTTTCTTGTGAATTAATTTGGGAATATAATTCCCACTATCTTTATGCAATTGTAATGTGAAGATTAAAACATTTCAAATTATTACATTGCTTTCTTGATTCCTTCTAAAAAAACTCCAAATTTTACTTCAATAAATCGAGTTTACTCCTTTAAATTATGACAAAATTGACGAAAGAAAAGGGTGAGAAATGTAAGTCATAATCGCAATAAAATTCTCAATTTTTCACACAATTAAACATCCTTTCGTAATCCGAAATTATAACACTCTACTTCATAACGCGTGCTAAATGCATCATATCATGGGAACTATATAAAATTAGACAAGCCAGACAGGGAAAAAATAATATATATAGGTATTCAAAAAAAAAACTATCTACTTTTCCTTCCAGGAAAACCAATTTTTCCTGACCAGGAATAGAATCAAGATTTAAGACAACGATTAAACAGCAATTTTCAAATAATAATTTGAAATGAACAGAGTGCAACTACATAACTACAATTTTTTGTTACATAATAATATGATTCATATTTAACTTACCATTCGGGGGAAAATAGAACCACTATTTTTTTTCCCTCCTCATTCCAGAATGACGTTGCTCCTAACTCCTCAAGCCCATGCATAATCAACCAATCAGAGCCTAATCGTAAGTAAAAAAACAGGACAAAGCCAAATTATTAAATTTTGTCTAATATAAATTGAATGACGTTCAGTGATCCTCTTTACTTTTGGAGCAAGTACAAAAATATTCTATGAATTTTAATTAATATTAGTTATTTCCTACCTTTCACTCACTCCTTCAGAGTCTTGCAATGCCCCCAACTGAACGTCACTCCTCTCCTGATCTCCATCCCATGTCGCATCGTCAAACCAGCTTAACGCATTCAATTTCTCCTTCCTCCATACACAATCACAATTCAATATCCTTTAGCTCTCCGTTCAACCACTTGTTG
>JAQIXQ010002368.1:0-10831 GCA_034700485.1 Pseudosinella alba | reverse complement strand
TATTAACGCAACATTTATCTAGTTATTCCAATTTTTTTGGGTATTTGGATTTTTAAATTTGGTTTAAAATTACAATTAAGTTCTCACCACTCATAGCCTGCATGTATTGGGATGGTTGAGGAGGGGCCGCCTCAGCCACCAAACTCAGCATGGCCATCTGGCCTACTAAGGACATTGCCAAAATCTGGACGATGATGCCCATTTTCCACGCTGCTGCTTTCACGATGCCCTTTAATGATCAAAAGCTGTGCTTCTGGTTAACTGTTAATCGTTAGTTATCGGAGGAAGTCTGGAACTGAATGATTTGTTCCTCGCAGGACCTGGACTATTTATATGTGCTGGCCACAGTGAAAATCATCAAAGAGTAGAAATTAAGTGCTCACTAAATTGACCTTGTTTATTATAATATTCCGTCAGTTGTTGTTACAAGTACAGTAACGACAAGGATGATGCAACATAGTTACATAAATTTCATCAGTTTTGTTACCCGAGTAGGAAAGTAAATAATAATAATAGTTGATGCAATCCGGGTGAACTGAAGTGGGATGATAAGCAACTTGAGTCAAGCTCTGCAGTCCCTTAGTCTTGTCAGCAACTGATAAGCCTGTAACAGATACATTGACTGCGCTGCGCTGCGTATCATTTTGATCATCTCTGGTATCGGTGTAAAATAGCCTTACGTGCGTAGAAAATTTGTTTTAGTCTTGACTTTCATATAAGTAAGTTGCCAGTCAGTCGTTACAAGATAAGGTGCTTGAATCATTAAGTGGCCAACAATTTCAGTCTACGTGCCAGTATGCACGAAATGATCTGGAACAAACTTTCTACGTAATATTTTAGTTAAAAACAATAAGAATAGAATGGTGATAAAACTAGATTACGAAATGTACGCCATACTTTGTTGCGGAGCTGAACAGGAGCGTAGGTCAGAATTCACTGAGTTGTCCGTCTGTGTTCACTCTGCGCATTGGATGTAATTGTGCATTTTTTGGCAGTCAGGTATTCCAGCATAGGGGTAATTTTCCGTCCCCCGGGTTATTCCAAGAAGGTCAACGTCAAATATCTTAAATAGAATTTAATGGCAAGTGTCATGTTTTGACAAAGGTTTCATCCAGCTTTATTGCAAGGTTTTATCGCGCATTACGTTAACGAAACGAAATATACATTTCGTCCCATCACGAGATTTTTTATTTATTTGTTGGAGATACTTTTCCGCTCATTTTATTTCACCTTTCTTGTGCAGTTTATGCAGGTGCTATTTTAAAATGCATTTTCATCCATTCGTTTGACTACGAACTGGACAATATTACTTCATGTAATTTTTTTTTACCTTACTTTACTTTTTTCATGATATATGTACACTTCATTGTCACTCTTTTACATATTTATTTTTGTTCGGTTCTATATTACTAATATTATTATTATATTACGATTTGAAGAATTATAAATTTTAAAATTCTGCGTTTCCCCTATATACATTATAAAAACAGAAATTTAGACAAAAACTATCCAATTCGCATTATTTTCCCACCCACGAAAAAATTGGTTCAGACGCCCCTTCAGAAGCTAAAGCTAAAACACTCAATATAGGTTCCCCTTGTCGAAGACATGGCAAAATTCTAGGATAGTTGCTATACTTGTAATGTGGTTGGGAATGGCTGGACTCAAGCTGAAACGGGTATGGAAATTTCGCTGCTAAAACTACAAATGACGATATTTTTGTGAATTTGCAAAATGCGTCTGCAAACGGTCAAAAGCGAGCTTTTTAGAATTATCTCGGGAATTGCTAAATTTATTTTGTTGACAATTTTGTTTTAATACATTTTCCGAAATTATGCAGCATACTTTCGAAGATGTTTAAGATCAAAGATTTCGGAGACGTAAGATCATGAGTGGGAACTCAATACCTGATCGATACGTATAGGGGTAATATTAGATTAATTCATTCCCCACCCCAAAACATTCGCCTAACTAATTTGTAAGCAATAGGTAAAGGAGAGGATGATGATGATGAGGAAAAATATATATGCAGATTCATTCTTCTGCTCTATTCCGCTGTTCATGCTCTAGCTCTAGCTTACACACAAACAAACACAAACTCAACTTTGTTTGTGTTTTTTTAATGCAGCACATTCAGTGTACTTATAAACAGCGCAAAGGCATTTGCTTGTTTATGTTCTTGATCTGCCCAATGTTATGCTCAAATACTTAATTTAATCAGTCAAAAATATGCACAACTATTTGCGCCCAACCCCAATTCACCAGTGGTGATTATGAGACGACCAAAAAGCAGGCAATAATGCAATGTGCTCATTTTTTTTGCAAATACATCTGATTTATCATTTACTGTTTGCAACAAAATGTAATCTGGCTGGACCATAATCCACAATGAAAAATACACAACTTTGATAATTCCAATTATAACGATTGTTAGCATGTGCTGAGTTATATTTAAGGCAACACAAACAGAAAGATATTATTATGTCACGCATGCGTGCGGATGGAGATATGGGGATGGATATGGGAACAAAATCATTTCATATTCATTCCCATTCTATTCTCACTGGTCTTAGTTAGAAGTTATGCGTTGTAGTTCCTCATATTTCCACGATGCCGGAAGTTAAGCACATTGGTTTGGTGAAATGCATTGGCTGGATTGACTTGGTAGGTAATACAAACTCAATTATTTATTAATATTTTAAAGCAAGGCAAGTAATTTATTAAATTCATTTTTTTAACTAATTAGTAATTACACAAGTCATTTATCACTCTTCCAGATTATGATAATTTGTGGCGCTATCCTTCTCGGAGGCTTAAAGTTATCCAATTACCGGCCAGTTTCATTCAGGCATCATAGGGACTCTCGTAAGCCAAATCTAATTCACAAAATTACTGCTAAAGTAGGAGTGGACTGACTATAATATTAAATGACTACATTGACAGGTATGGAATTTGGGAACCTGATGGTGATCTTGGCCATAATACTAGCAGTCAAATTTGTTGCGGCTCTGACCCTTATATATGGAGCAAATGTTGGGGTAAGTAAAAAAGCTTTCGTCTTCATTCATCCTCATATTACTTAATATATGGGATGGTTTGATTTGATTGGATTACTTTGAATATTGCAGAATAAACATCCCGTTAGGACACTGAGCTCCGGCATGTTCTGGTTGGTAATTGCCATTTTCTACCTGGTCCTATGCTGTGGTTCCTTCCACTGGATTAGCTACTATCCGTACTTGATTGTTGGAGTTGTAGTGTCAATGGTGATCTACTTGATTTTCATATTGGTTGTTGGGGTCCTCTTTGGAGGATTATTATTTGGGAGGGACAGGGGCAAAGAAAAACTTTCCGGGATGACATTAAAACCCTTGGTTAGAATATGAACAGAACTTGAAGATTTTGTGAATCCAAATTGACTTATTTTAGCCGTGTTCGGTTATTCCGATGTCACGCACTCAACAAGTCGGTAATGATTTGATACGCAATAGTAAAACTTCCTCATGCTCATCATTTAGCCTTGAAAACCGCAACAGCAATTTGTACATTGAGCGCATGCATGCCAGTCAAAGCATAAATGAAATGAAATGTTCCGCACGAGTTCCCCGGACACCATAATCACCTTGAATACTTCATATAACAATATAACTTTAAGCATACCACTTATATTACAAATGACCGAAACAACATATTAAATATTTAAAAAACATTCCAAATATTTTATTTGCCAAAGCATAGTTCACGTTATTTACCAAACATATAAATATTTTACTGGAGGATAGGCAGAAAATAGCAAATCATAATAAGAGTTTTCCATACGAGCTATATGAAATGGACTATAATATATCCGCCTTGAAAATATTACCGTGACCTTGATAATTCCATCACAACAATTGCTATGGGCTATGTGAGTTTGCTGAAGTATTGCCCTCCACTTGTCACACTTGAGTGAGAAAGGAAGAGTGAGAGCTTTAGTTTGTGAATTTAAGTAGCAAAATAAATTCCTACCACATCATTCGAATCCATGTGGTCTTAAAGGTTGGATTGTGCATTTGAATTTTTAATATCTTGCATTGCATTGTTGCATTAGATGATATATGGACATGGAGTGACAATAACATTTTCCAAATGACAGAATTTAAGCTCCTTCCTGTTGTGAGATGGATTGGGTGGATTGACTTGGTAATAGATAATTATTTATTTTATTAGTACAATTTATTTAAAAATTCATTTACTTATATTTTTTTTTTGAATTTGGATCCCATTCATTTTCCAGACTCTGATAGTGCTGAGCTCAATAATTCTTGTAGGAATCAGTTCATCCCATATCCCATCCACTTTTTTCACTCAGTATAGAGATCGTAAGAAAAATTCTGATTAGTCATTCCATAAACATGTACTAATAGTCTAATAATTGCTAAATTGATTTTATGTAAAAAAAAATAATTAAATTTACAGATGTGGAATTTGGCAACCTGAAGTTCCTCCTGGGAATCCTATTAGTGCTCAAATTTGTTGCGGCAGTTATCCTGATTTATGGAACTAACGTTGGAGTAAGACAGAACGGGATTAAGCATTAAATATGACGATGAGACTGACGGGTTGCTAGAAATTTGATTCTGCGTTGAATTCATTTGATCTCCAGATTAAACACCCCAGCAGGGCTCTCGCCTCCACCATATTCTGGTTGGTGATTGACACCCTTCATCTGATTCTCTGTTGCGTGTCCTTCAACTGGCTTCTGTCCTATCCGTACTTACAATTAGTTGTTTTGTTGGCAGTGGGAATCATCGTGTACTTGATTTTCACTTTGTTTGTTGGGGCACTATTTGGAAAATTATTGGATGGAGGAGGAGGACGGAAAACAACAACTTTCCGGAGTGAAATATAGACTCGCGTCGGCACTCTCGCAGTTTTTCGCAACATGTGCACGTTTGAACTGGGAGGTGTACTTTTCAAATATTTGCGACAGCATCCTCAGATGGAGAAGCTCTCCGTGTCATATTGGAATGAAATGATTAAATGAATAAATATATATGCATTAACGACCCGTTAGTTACTTCAACTTCCAATTTTCACGTTGTAAGGAATTGAACTTCTAAATTAATACAATCGTGCATATTTTAGGTAGTTTGCATGTTAAACTGGCTATAAGGTTGGCATAGGCATGGCAGATATTTATTGCAAGCAATTTCAGACAGACATAATAGTGGAAGTAAACATATTTTTGAAAATTTCAATCTGCTTTTTCAACTATTTTTGTTGGTGTCCCTTCCGACTTGTCCAAGATTCCATCACTGGCAATAGGAATGACCAGGTATTTTGCAAAGTGTTGTGGGCTTCAAAAGTCATTACGTATTGCTCTGACTACTACGCTGCTATAGAAAATTATGGTCATGGTGACCCTTAAACTCTGCCTTGTTGATAGCTCCGCTACAGAAATGAAGATGGGCAAATGATTTCCGGCAAAATGACGCCAGCAATGGTGGGAATGGACAACAGCAACAAAGGGAATATGGAACGGAGGCAACTACTCAAAGAAAGTAAGACAGGTACAGTAAAGTAAGTTAATTGCTAACTACTTAATTGGTGTAAGTTTATTACATATTGGTAGGTGGGGAGTCAGGAGGACAACCCGAAATCGTAAATCAAATATAAATGTACTTTTAACCCTAAACTTACATATTCCGCAAAGCTGATATAACAATTTCATTTATAATAGCTTCATCACTTTAGAGCCAAGTGCAGAAAGGGCGATTTTTCGTCCAATGCCTATATAGAAAAATGTGTAGAATAGAGATATAGACATTGAGCTGCCTTCAAGTCAAAATCTCGGTTACTTCCAAGAGCAACATGCAACAAAATAATTTATATACATGTTACCTTACCAAATCAAACAGCTTCCAAAGGAAATCAGCCGCTGCCTGCGGGTTGCTTTCGTTTAATTCCTTAAACCGTTCGCACCTGCGGACCCTCGTCGACATCCTATTTGTATTTGCGATCCAAAGTTAACAAAATGAATTCCTCAACCGCAATTAATTCTAATATAAATTCACATAGGTAAATTTGGCTACTATACTGATGGACGAATTAGATATGGCTTACATCATAATCATGTTCAGGGCATGATCTTGCAGGTTTTTATAATCATCCAAATTCTTAACATGGAAGTATAACTCAAGCAAGGGATCGGGATGAAACTAGTCGATGTCTTTTAGAAGAAGAAGGGATGAGAGATTATCCTTCAATTCCTTCAATTCGTATTTATGAGCTAATTGAAAAAGCTCAATTGTCACGTCGCAAGAGATGTCCTCGGCTGTCAACTCCATGCCATACAGGTAGCTGACTAGATGACGTATGCCTTCTTCTGAGTTCTCCTTCAATATAATTCTCCCCGTTTTGGACTCCTGCATCCCGTTATCCGGAGACAACATTGCAGCCAGCACATCAGAGTGAGCTTGGTAAACAGATATTGTCTTGTGATAGTCATTGCCAAATTTTTTACAACAGTTATTTAATTTTAAAACGCTAACAACAGTCATATCGCTTAACAATACCTTCAAAAACAATTCTGTGACATTCCACTTCGGCTCCGTTTCCGGCAACAATTTTCAGGTCTTTGGAGGACTCCTTCCCAAATAGATTCCGGAGGAATGAATCTGTGCTGAGTTTTATTCTCATTGGGTCGGGCTCTGGCCATCGCAAACTGATATCGCAGGTAAGATCACTCTCGAAAGTTAGACCATTGGTGTGAAACAATGGCTCCCAAATATTTGTCCTCCTCGACATTTCTAAATTTGAGAAACATAATATTCGAATACGTATATACTTGATTCAAACAACTACTCCAATTTTGTATTTATGAGGAAACTTAAGGGCCAAGGGCATTACGTAATTGAGAAGGGAAACATACCTTCAGAATAATAGATACGTTTATCATAAGTTGTCACATTCCCGGACCCAGAATACTTTGCCTTAACTGATACTTGAATAAAACCGTTCTGTGTTAGGTTGTAAAGTGCTGTGAGAAGTCTGCGATCAACAAACGCAAAACAAACATTGTGCCGGGGTCCCAGTCCAGTGGTATTGAGACCAAGGGCGATATAACTGAAAAAAAAATGTTTAAAGGTGAGTAACTTGTTTATTGAAAACGGAGACAAATATTGAATGATTGTAATCAGAATTATTTTAGGAATATTATAGGTACGAGGTTGTTCCAGTCTGCAGCATCTGGAGACATCCCAAAATTTCTTTGGCAAAGCAGGACGCACCGTAGCCAAATGAAGTTGAGTGCAGGAACTGGATATGCTCCTTTCGTACGTAGACCCAGTCTGAAAGTGATATGCAAATAAATAAAAAAACCTACACATTGGAAAGGTAATACTTTCCAATTTTTAGAAATAACGCAGACATTTTACTATTTGGGGTTGGTATGGTTTTCGGTACTATGAAGCCCTTAACCAAGGGAATGCTATTTTCCTGGCCCATGGTGAATAAATCGAACAGTTTTCCTCAATCCCTTGGAAGGAACTATAGTTACTTAAGTTATCTGTATCCATAAAACCGTAATCCTATGACAAGCCCACAATTTCAATGCTATGCTTTCTTGTTTACCGGAGACTGCCAATGCCAAATTGCTGGTATGCTGCTGAGGGGTGATATATATTTCACAACATATTTCCTCACGATCAGTGAATGACGATGGGTCATTCCTATGCAGTCCATGCTTATCTAAATGGAATCAGCAAACATTTCACCAACTGATAACTAAACTGATAGCGGCTGGGATAAACGGCCTGGTACTTAACCTTACCATTACCGTTTTTGATTCTCTCATTGATCCTTTAATCCTATTTGCAAAAATTTAAAAAATTACATAATGCTTGTCTTGCGATATTATTATACTAATTTGCTGATTCCGAAGAGATGATTGTAAGGGAATACCTACCAGTAATGAACATAGGTTTAAATAGCTTTCTAAAGAATCGAAGCATGCATAATGTAGTACGGAGTACGGAGTGTAGTACGGAGTGTAGATGCATGAACTCCAGTTATTTCCGACAACAAAAAGGAATTTTATTTTCAATCTGGAAAATGACTGATAAGATAACCAACTTGGACCACTTCATTTCATTCATCCTGGGAGGAGCAGCATTGCCTAATTTATCTCGAAAAACTTTCTCCTTGTCATCAGAGGCGAACTGAATATTTAGAAAATGCCTTGTCCCAGTACCACATAATGATATGATTAGAGACGAAAGTAAAGCCAAGCCGCGACACTGGTTTATTGATTAGCAATTAAATTGTCTCGTTTCCCTACGGAAATGGATCATTAAGGAATGGCTATTCCAATTAAATTAAACTAAATCAAGTTAACGATCAGGTGAAAATTGCAAATTAATATGTGCAAAGTGATGAGCCACCAAGAAGTGATTTATGAAAGAAAAAAAGATCAATAGTCCATACCTTTACACGACAAGATAGAATTTATAGCAATGATATAATTACGGTATCATGCACTTGAAATTTATATGATTTCTTTATGATAAATCATTTATTATATGTGGCTATCAAAAATACATACTTGAATCTTGACCTGACCCCACCTCCGGTCAACGGAATTGACTGAAACATGCTCCCACTTGAAAAGCTCAATAATGTTTTTTTAGCATGTACTCTATACAATTCATAATGATTGCCTAACCACATTTCATCTTGATAACAATTTACAAGTAGGAAAGAGTCATCGCATCACTATGTACTATTTGAGTTAAAATTACTGGAACTAATCATTGTTATAAGATTGATAATGTTGACAGGGAT
The DNA here is from genome assembly GCA_034700485.1 of Pseudosinella alba. Lineage (NCBI taxonomy): Eukaryota > Metazoa > Arthropoda > Collembola > Entomobryomorpha > Entomobryidae > Pseudosinella > Pseudosinella alba. Next base: position 2,008 of record JAQIXQ010002368.1, on the reverse strand, counting down.
TGCCTTGTTGTTCAGGCGGTAAATCGTGATGCAATGTATTAGGTTGTAAAAACACTTGCTGGTTATCTGCAACCAAATTATTAATAAAATAAAATCAATCATTCAATCCCAATCAATCAATCGATCAACTGTGTCCCAGTTACCAAGACCGGCGCATGGACTAGCCAATCCTATAAATTGCACACTTGATAAATAATGAGTGACTGTCATGCTTTGAAAAACAGCTTCATGTTATGCAACAAGAGAAGTGTTTTTTATTCCATACTTTAACAAATTCAAGCAAAGCTGCTGTTCACTCGTGGACAATGAAATGTGATAAACTCCATCCCTCTGTGCTAACATATACAATACCACATTAGTTCATATCTAGCTCATATAACTAAACACGCAAGTCATGCCCATTTTTATTATCATTTTGACCTTGAGTTTTTCCAATTATTCACTTATATAACGTGCTCTGTGCTTGAGCAAAAACTCAGTTCGCTTTACACAATCATTCTGGTAGGACCCAAACAGCTCGACAACTCATCGTCCTTGTAAAATAATTTGACTTCCACATCACCATCACCATGTCAACCCCAAAATACCGACTTGTCTATTTTGATGTGAGGGGACTTGGGGAGCCCATCCGCTGGATTTTCCATTACACCGGGACCAAATTCGTGGATGAGAGGGTAGCATGGGACTATCCCACCTGGTTTGCCCAACATAAGCAGAGTAATAATGTTTTTAAATATTTATTTTAATACCTATTGTTAAGTCGCAAGTTAATAATCCCAACCCAATTCAAACAATATTTCAGAATTTCTGACAACCTACGGTCAAATGCCTGTTCTGCATGAGGAGGGGCAACCGGAGGAGCTTTGCCAATCCGGGGCCATTTCCCGCTACCTAGCGAAGAAGTTTGACCTTGTCGCTGACAATGATAGGGATGATGCTAAACTGGATGAGGTGATTGCCTCCGTGTTCGATCTATTTAATGGTAACTTATTTAATTTTTATTAAAAGTAATTCAACTAATGTTTCGATGAATTAAGTTGCTAAAATGTATATATTTTTTATGACACAAGCTTGGAGAACGTTGCTCATCTTTGAAAGGGATCCCGAAAGGCGCAAGAGCAACCGTGCCATGTTTATAGATCCCAAGGTGAAGCTGGCGTACCACAAATGGAATAGTATTTTGGAGGCATCCGGAGGCCCATATGTCCTTGGGGCCAAGTTGACGCATGCGGATTTCTGGTTGGCTAGTTTTGTCAGTGCTTGGGATGAACCTTTTGTAAGCAATTACTATAAAATGCCTATTGGTTTGATAGTTTTTAATTTGCATGGTGTACTCTAATTATGAATTTTGTTTGCTTAATCAAATTAATGATAAATGTTTTTAGACCGGAGATGAGCCAATTATGCCATCTGGACTTACCAAGCCTTCAGAGGCGGACTTGTACGTGGATTTGACAAAACAATTTCCGGCACTCAGAGCCCACAAAGAGAGAATTCATCAACTTCCTCAGATAAAGGAATGGGTGGCGAAACGACATCACACTGCATTTTGAATACTTTAAATGTAGCAAAGCAAAGAAAGATAACAGATTAAATATGTGCATCTATCGTTAGTTTGCACTCTAAAAATCAAAATTACGAGCACATATGTGCGTATTTAGTAAATCAGCTCTGCTTGAGCACATTCCGCACACAATTTATGACTTTTATCCTCAATTTTCATATAATTTCCAGTTGGGATTGGGTTGGGTGCGGATGAGGACAATAACTGATTATATGAGTTACCACCATCTCTTGCACGGCATTTCGCGGCCGGATTTAAAATGTTTGACCATTTTCATACAATAGCATTTTCATGTATTATCAATTTCATACAAGGGAAATTTCGTGCATCGTCATTTTCATGCATAGGACAATTTCATGTTTGGGGGCATTGCAATATGATGTCATAATTTGAGGGGGGAGGGGGGGTCTGCCAGAATGATGACGCCCCATAGTACCGTAAATG